>PVHY01000708.1:179550-201432 GCA_004024945.1 Uropsilus gracilis | reverse complement strand
GAGTCCCCTTTTCAGCTGACTCTTTTGTCCGCTAAGATGATTTTTTAAATTATCCATAAAAAAGGTAACATTCACATCCTGATGATAAAATAACATAGGCTTAATGTGCAATATTGGGAAACTATGATAAAGAATAAAGAAAAAAATTGAAATAATTACTTATTCATACCACCTAGGAATATTACTTTTAACATTTAGATGTACTGACTTCCTATTAGTTTTCTCCTTAAGTGGTGTCTCTGTTAACAACTATGTTATCTAAGATTTTCATTATGACTTTTCAGGCTAGAGTCATTTTTGATGCCAATTCAATGTTTTCAAGAACATCTGTCCTTTTTCTAAACCCAAGGAGTATATGTTTACAACAAAAATGTATAGGAAATATGCAGAAACATCTCCATGTGAAACTTAATATTTTAACTCAAGTTTGATAGTTTTGTAAGGCTGAGTTCCAGGGCACAGGGCATAATTGTTCACTCAATACCTTCACAATAGAGGTCCTTTCACAAGTTATTCCTCCCATTTCTCATTGCTGACTCTGTATGACATTGAAAACCTATATTTGTAAACCACTGTTGCAGAAGTATTTGCACAAGCATGAACATTTGGTCTATACATGAAAGTCACAAAGGAAAGTATAGATATCAGATTAATAATGTAAGGAATACAAATGTTTATAATTCTTTGTAAAACCTACATTTGTATTTTTTCATCTTCAAACATATATTTTTATTATCCATATTAGATAATAAAGTAGTCTCAAAGGAAAAGTCAAATATATTTAACCATTTTCTTATTCTTGGGAATAATGAAATAAAGTCTGTGTGTGTATGTGCATGTGTGTGTGTGTGACTATGCAAGGTAGTGAAGAAATCCTTGTGTATAAATAGTTGAAAGTAGTTTTGATTATTTCTTTAAGGCTCTGGATTACTTATTAGAAAGACTAGTCATGGACTAGCTCAAAACATCCTTATCAGCACTGTCTTGATATAAAAGTATATGTAGTATACACATATAATCATTGATTTTACTTTTTTTCTTACCAGTTGGATAAAACTCTTTCATTTGTATATAGTTCATCTAAATTACTTTTAACCTTATCTTATTTGAATTTCCTATTTCTCTCCTCTGAGCATCTTTCAGGCTATCCTAGGTTTTACTACAGTAGTTTTCAATGACAAAGTGTTATATTTTGTTTTGTTTGTCCATCTGCTACTTGTCCTGGTGTGTTGATGGATCTCTGTCCATTTTCCTCTTTGCTAAGTGTGACTCAACTAACTAAGCTGCCACTAACCAGAACTTTCCTTATTGCATATCCATTAAACGTTAAATGTTTATCATAGCCTCATTTTATACCTAGAATGTATAGAGCTGAATTATATATAAACACAAATTAGAAAAAGTCTTTAAATTTATTTAAACTAGAAATTTGTATGTTTTCAAGAAAAAATTTCAGTTAGAAACCAAAAACAAAAGCAGAAACAAAAAATCTCTTTATATCCTGGGAAGCCAGGATCTCAAATGATCTCAAAGTGTTCAGAAAATGTCTAAAAAGAATTCTCAGTCAGGTAAATGTTTCTTTCTAATCAAGAATGAACAAAATGTATAGGGAGAAAGGGAACTTCCCAAAAAGGTTCAAAAGGGAATCTTTCGAAAGACTCTTGTCAAATCCTTCAAAATTGGAGTTGTTAGCAGCCTGAATTCTGTTCCTTCAATTCCAACCAGGTGCAAACCACTTCAGATCCCTTCTAGCAACTTCCTTTCCTTCCTCCTCTTTGAATTTGTTCTTGTTTGCCCACCTGTCACATTTCTTCCTCTCCAATTTTCGGCAATTCAAGTTCTCTTCACTCAGCTCCAAAGCAGACCTCAATGTTGAGGAGGGAATGAGAGAAAGAGGTAAAATCACTAGAAACCAATTAGGTTTTCTACTCCACTTAAGGGCCAGAAGGAATATGCTTATACAATCAGAAACAAAATTAACAAATGACTATGTTCCCTGTTTCCTTGTGTTCTGAGATTTTACTGAGAAAGGTGAGATGAAACTTTGATCACTCAGTCTATATATTGAACTGCCTATTAAATGACAGTCTGAAATATTTTCTACTTCCTAGTATTATATATAGCCCTCATGGTTTGATCAGTGTTAATTTTCCTCATCATTACTTTAAATTGATTTGACTTAAATGATTACTAATGATTTACAAGAACTTTTAACATGCTTTGATACAAGTATTTGTTTCTAAAAACAAGCTAGTTATATGCTGAACTCATTGCAATTTTATTTTCAGTAGCAGAATAAGGAAATTCACCTTAGAATTCAATAATAAGAAATTAATTTTAAAAGCATGATACATACTGTGTACTCATTTGGAATGATGAGTGAAAATATTGTGATCAGTCTATTACTAATGGAAAATACTGCGTTTAAAGTGTGCAGTCTATTATTAAAGGAAAAATACTGCATTAACATATGAACCCATACAAAAAATGTACCTATGGACTTAGAAAAATATGAAAAGTATGTGTAGAAGAATAAAACATTTTAATGTCTGGGATATGATGATCCATATAACCCTTTTCACATAAATTTGTAATGAAAAGCATCACTTTGGTAAATAAACAATAAAAAGACAAAGCAACAGTAAATATCACAAAAACCTGCTCTTTTGCTGTGTATATGTGTGTGTGTGTGTGTGTTTATATAAACATACAGCAAACTTTCTTTCAAAACACATTCTCTGAGTTAGGATGGAAATAACAGGAAATGAATCACTGTAGCAAAATTATCTTTAGAACATCTTTGCCCTTCCCTTTCTCCCACAATACTCCCAGGAACTCTGACCACATTTTGAAATACTGTCAATTTCCCCAAAATTAAAATTTCCTAAACATTTTTCTTTATTTTCTTCTTTTTTCTCTCACCTTTCTTCTACTTCATTCTTCCTTCTTTTTTTCTCTTCTCTTCTCCTTCCTCTTCTATTTTACTTCATTTTTTCTCTTTATTTCCCCCCCAACCTCTCTTCCTCCCTCCTTCCCACCTTCCTTTACTCCCTTCCTGCTTTCCTTCTCCTGCCCTCCCCATCTCAAGTCTTCCTTTTTTTCCATTTACTCCACATCTCTTTCCATCCCCTCCTTCTCTCTTCTTCTCCCTTTTAACTTTTTTCATAATTTCACTAACTGTATATATTAGCTCCCATATTCTAATAACCATTTTGGTCTATGTGGTTTAAGTATTTAAAATAATTAAAACTTACCTTTTGATATCATCCTCAATCTACAGATTTGGAAAGGAGGATCAGAGAATAAATAATATGCCAGAGTTTTTCTAATAAGAGTTAATATTTGAATTCAAATCCTAGCCACCGCCTTAGCCAGTGTTTTACCATTATAATACAGTGTTTCTATTCTTCACTGAATGTGCATACATCTTAGAGTTTAGATTTGAACCTTGTTATTATTTCACTGTATTTTTTTTTACACACAAAACTTTTATTCTCATAACTTCAATAACTCATAGAATCTCAATTTTGGAATCTTAAGTCTGTGTATAGCAACACTTATACTATCTTTACAGTTTTAGTTTTGTGTCTCAATATCTAGATAATAGATACCCAATATTTACAAAGTTAGTATTTATTCTCAAATGCAGTCTTAAGCTTATTAATACATTTAATTATTACAAATACCAACAAATTCCATACTTACACATTCTACTGGGGAATTAAGGCTTAAAGAAGTCAAATTAATTACCCCAAAACACAAGACTTAATATTTCCCAATTCATGGGCCAATTTTCACCACCAACAACACCTGAATGTGTTATTAATTCAGTACTTTCTGAAAAAGGCAAAAAGATTTGGCGATTTTTATCAGATCCTATTATTTAAAAGGTATTTTTACTTGTGTTATCTATGTATTATATCTAGTCACATCTAAATAGTAGATATTAAATTATAGTATGAGTTTTGCACTTCAGATGTATACATTACAGATAATTAGTGGGACTTTTGAGATCCTATGTGTGTTCCATTTCTCATACTTCCTATATAATACCTGTGAAGATCTTAGCTAATGCAGATGAATATGTACTGAGATATTTTTTAATATTAAGTAATTTATTTAGATATAAATTCCGCATCTTTGTTTTCTCTGGGATTCACCCCCTGCTCCCTGACCATTCCCACCCTGCCCTTCCAGTTGTGTTCTTTAATTTAGTTGTTGGCTTGTTTTGACTTTTCTTCATGTTTTTTTGTTTATCTTTCCCATTTGGTTTCTGTCTTTTTCTTTTTGACTTGTTTCTGCTAGTATGATTCCTTCTAACTTCATCCATGTTATCATAAAATATCCATTTTGTCATTTTTAATTGATGAGTAATATTCCAATGTGTTTATTTATTGCAGCACTATTTATAATTGCAAGGAATGAAGCAACTGAAATGTTTCCAAACAGATGACTATATGAAAAAGATGTGGTATATATACACAATGGAATATTACTCATCAATTAAAAATGACATTTGATTCTTAATTCAGAGACCTGATAAATGACCACAAATGTCTTTTTTTCTACTGACCAAGTGATAGATGCTAGACTAGACCTGAAAACAACAATGTCAAAGAAAATATTTCTGGTTTCCTGGAGATTCAATTCATGAGCCAATTCAAGGACATTGCAGTTATAGCCAATCCAATTCCTTCCACTCTCTGGACCTCAAATCAAGCAAATGCTTGTGCTACTTATATTCTGCTTTATACATCTTTAGAACTGTTCTGAGTGCTAGGAGGTGGCCATTCAAATAGCTGTTACTTAGGCTATAGAAGTTGTTTTTTTATTGATAGTTTATTTATATATCATGAGAGTCCCTATTTTCTAAGTCATTCTTCCTAAAAACATATATTGTGCATAAGATGAAGAATTTACAAGAATATTTCCTCAAATTCTAATAGCCAAGAATGATTATGGAAAATTTTGTAACCTGTTTCTATTAACACTTGTTGTTCTATAAATTATTAACTTGCAGTTTGAGAAAAGTGATTAGTCATTTATTTGAGCAAATATATTTTTACTTAGAATAATATTTGATAGGTGACCACCTTTTCTAGGTAACTAAATCAGTAGTTCAGGCCAGAGACTACTTCCCCAATTTTGTATTTTAGACACATATCATTCCACTTCATCAAAAATTAATATTCTTTTTTTTAATATCTTAAAAGCTACCCACTGTTAAAAGACAAATGTGAAAGACCAGATTTTGATGGTTTATATTTGTATGTATGTCTGTGTGTGTTTATTTGTTGTTCATTTTGTTTCTGAAAGAGCAGACAGTATTCTTTATTATTAATTGATGAATATATTGGTCCAACATAAATCATTGATTCATCCATTATAAAGTAGTTGTGTTCACTAGATAATGCTCTTAAATCAAATGAATATTGAATACTACTATGGAGTAGAAACTTGTCATTAAAAGGCCTTCTAATTGGATGCCTGCAATGGTCAATGCTTTTTAATAAACTGCTTTCTAAGTCAGACTGAAGAAAGGTAGGGCAAAAATAACCTGGAAAATGCCAACAAAGGTAGTCAGTTACAGCACATGTTAAACTTATATTTTCTAAATATGTTTTTTCTTTTCTACCTTTCTTTTAAAAAGTTCAGTGAAAAAAACATACAATCTCTTCAGTGATGTTTTGCACTGTAAAACTTTTGCTCAAAATAAAAATACTCTGAAATTTCAGTACAACTTAATTTTTGGGGTTAATTCCATAGGAATTTTAAATATCTGAAGGGTACTGGATAAAATAAATAAACTATTGTTCTTACCTCACCTCACCTCCACTTTCTAAAATTTTATGGAAATGTAGATATTGTGAAAGGAGAAACAAAAGAGTTTAAGTTACAATCTTCTGACCAACAAAGACAAGCTTTGTTGCACTGGTTTAAAAATATGAAAAGTTTGTTGAAAAAGATATAAAAATGCAAAACAGTGTAGGAATATTTTCAACCATATAATTTTCAACTATAAAATACACCGATGTATTACTTTTTCCATCTATTCCTCTAATATAAGAATCCATTTATTTTATAGTTATTAATTTGAAGTGGATAATACCTTTGTGATTCCCTTAAAATGAATACCAGGAAACCAGCATTTTCATCAGTATCACATAAAATTATTCAAAAATAAAAAATATTTATTAACGTTAATGTTAATCTGTCACCTATATGAATGTGAAAGGGACCTATATTTTCCTTGGCAGGAAATAGTTTGAAGCTAACAAAACACAAATTGTCATAAGTTCTCTCTGCTTATATTTTTCTGCATGTATGGTGGCAATGTTCATAAAAACTATGCTAGATTTTATATGGTCTCCATGTAAAACAGCACTTGACAAGGAAAGAATAAAATATGAAAGTAAAGAAGTTGTTTCAGGTCAAATCCCTGACCATATATATAAATATATATATATATATATATATTCAAATGATTATATATATATATAATCATTTGAATATATGTTAATGACTTTTTATGGGTGTGTTTAATTAATAGTTTCTACTATTTAAATCTTCGGAAGTTCCAAGAGCAAAGCATTATTCATGACAGACTACAGCTGCCATCAATGTATATGTTTTAGATTATATACATATCTGAGTGTACATATGCATATGTAACTGTACCTATAACAAATATATATTTATATTGTTTATATGTACTTTTTTTTAACATATAAATCTTTAAAAATATTAAAGCAATGTCTAAAATGCCCTCAAAATAAATATACTTTTAGACATACTAAACAACAATTAAAATAATTCAGCTGTCATCTGTGATGCTGTTTCTATCCCCTTTCACTCCCATCCCCACCACAACAGTAATTAGGCTTTAAATGATTTTTGAAGAGCAGTTTGGAGGTAAATTCTGTAACTCTAATACACAAGGGCATTTTCAGATTTTTAACCGAGTCTATTTTAGTTTTCTATTTTCTCAGTGAAAAAGAAATGAAGTGATTTCCTAGTTATAAGCTGGATGGGGGAGGAGAGAGGGGCGAGGGGGGACTTTAACCCAAGCATACTCTGACAAACCAAACATATATTTCAAGTGAAGGGGAACTTCCAGAATTAATATGTGGTGCATAGAAAGACATCTTTCCCCTCTCAAGTTTACCTTCTAATTAAAGAAATATAATTTGCTTCTTTTTTGTTTCCTCTTCTAGCTTTCTTTTGTTTTTGTTCCTTAGAAGTTGTTGGTTTCCACTTTGTAAGCTGGAGGAGGATAAAACTAGTTTTAGTTAAACATGGAAAATTTCTTGTAGGTAGTTTCTAATGTATAAGCACTGCTGTTTATATGTCAATAAGATTGAGGTTTTTTGGTTTCTTTTACTATATTAGTATCATAAGAGCTTTTCATTTCTTTCTTTGAGGGAAAACAGTTTTCTATTTGGTCATATTTTCTCAATTTGTCATGCAAAGAAACGTCAAAAGGAAAATAAAAATTGCATTAAAAACCCTTTTTTCTTGTTTTTGATAAACTGGAAGAACCATTTGTTTCATATTTTTGAATAAGACATTCCTTTAGGGTTAAATTAGTTTTGAAAGAGTGTAACTAATCAGAAAGGCAACATTAAATTAGAACTTTCATTTGCACTCTTTTGACCTCTTTATGTTAGTCTGTCCTGTTTTCTTTTCTTTGTGCCTCAGCCATTTTACTAGCTGTATCACTGCGTGAAACTTAATAAACACTTCTAAGTTTCAGTTTCCAGTTTCGTCAGCTGTAAAATAGATACTAATATGATATAATGCATGTAAGAATATAAAGCATTATACATTCCATATGTGTAACGTGCAAATGCCTGTGTACATGCACATATATGGTACATATTTATACATGGGTTTTATGTGAGTTGGAAATTTCAGTTTTAAAATATTTTCTGAGGAATTTGAAATCAGAGGCAATGATGGGCTATTGGATAAGAAAAAGACTGAAATCTTGAAGGAAAGTTTTTTTCAACTTTTCTAATTTTTTGTATCTGAAGCTCAAAGAACAACATGAGAAAAAATAGGAGATGGGATCAAAGATTTGTTTGAAATGAGAGAATTGTGAAATAGCAAAGAATTCCCTCACTTAAAAATGGAATTATTGTCTAATTTAAGTAGAGAAGCCTAGAGTAGCCTACAGGCTACTGAGGAATTCTCCCTCAGAATGAAGCCAGACATTCTTTGCTGATTTAGGCCCTTAATTAGGCATAAACTAATCATGCTGTGAGCTCTAGAAAAGAAATGACACATAATTGTTAGTGCTAATTTCTTAATTGTTAGAAAGTGATACTTCAGTATGTGCTTCATCCACCAGGAATGATAGGCAATGTGGTGTCTCTTCATGTGTCAACAATTTACGCTTAAAACATGTTGAAGAATGGATACTTAGCAATGCACTTAATTCTCATCACTGTGTCTTCAAAAACAGTTCTTTGTTCTAAAATATAATGCTCTCACTGATGAAATGATTGGTGTGGTTTTGCCATACCAAAAATGAGAAATTGAGTCAAAATATATGGAGCTATTTTTCACACTGAATTATCAGTGCTAAGTTAGCCAATGACAATTCTCAGTGGCATCGGAGGAAAAACATCAATTGGATACATCAACTTTCCAAACTTACCCTACACTTATAATCTCTCAAAGATAGAAGCTGGCATAATAATTAAAATCATTATTAATTCATAGTCATTCTATGCTGTGACTTTAAAAGAGGTCAAGAAATCAAGCATATAATGTAAATCTGTATTTCCTCTTGGTGAAAGAGCTGGATTTCAGGAAGGCTACATTACAATAAGTGCTTTACTTGACTGTTCTTAAATAAGTAATGAAAAGTGTGGAGTTAAACTTTTTTGAGAATACAATTAAGAAAATGAAAGTGATGTGGGAACCCAATTCAGAATGTTGTTTTTATTCATTAGTGAATAATTAGATCTCTCTAATAGGAACCCAGCAGGAATTTGGCCTGTGTGTCTGGATCCTAAAGCCCAGATAAGACATAAAGGTGGGCCAAATAAATTTATTGAAGATTTCTCTAGTTTTATACTGTCAGGAAATATGAAGACTTGATATATGGCAATACATTTTCTCCTAATTTTTACACAGGATTTTGTGCCACTGACTAAATCTCAGAAGAATGAAAGGAAAACAGCATAGCAGATATGTAATTAGACTGTATAGTAAAATGAATTTTATTGGACTTTTTGTACCACTAGTGTCTGTGGCTATCACCTGTAGCCTTGATCCTGTTGGTACAGAAATCACTTGGAAGGATGGACACAGGGTACGTGCATCCATAATTGTGAATACCTGGGCACAAAGAGCATGCATGTGCACATGTGGAATGGATATATTTGAGCCTAGAAGTAGGAGAAAAGCAGTGACCACCAGGACCATCATTGCTCAACTACTATTACCAGCACTAAGACAAAAGACTTGGCTACAGAGGAGGTGAGAAAGAGAGCCAGAGAAAGATTCCTGGGAATCTGGTAGCCTCGGTTACCTGCCTGCCTCCCAGCACCCCTGCCCAACCTTACCTGCTTCCCAAACAATTGCGCCAGCCTTCCTGTTTGGTGTGTTTGTGTATCTGGTTACCTGGAAGCCTTAAATCCTATAAAATCCACCAAAGACTCCTCCGGGATCCTCATTATCTGTCTGCTTAAATTGGTAAAGAACCTTCCATGTGCATGCCTGCCTAACAAAGACCAGAGAAAAACTTGGAAAGAAAAACAGACTTTCAGGCCATGTTATAAGTGAACAGTACAGCTTTTAAATAGAGAATTGTTGCTGATTTCTTTTCAAAGCATCAGTGAGTTGTTTTCTTCTGCTAACATGATACTAGCGTGGCTCTATATTGTGATATCTTATACTAGCTTCTACATTGCATCCCTGCAGAAATCACTGTATTGGTTCTAAGTAGTCAAGAAAGCCTGAGCAGCATATCTGATGAGCCATGGTTTTAGCGGCCCAAAGATGATTGCCTGCCGTGGGCTCCGGGGCTAGTGAGAGGACTCTGGCCCAGAACAGGTGTGGATGATGAAAACTGTGCACACGGTGTTAGGGAACGGGAGCGAGGAAGGAAGTCATCTTCACAGAAGTCTATCAGAGGCGCATTCTGAATGTCCTTGCCATGTGCTTCACCCCTTGCTTAATTTCCTAACAAATATCCTACCTTGTACATGAAAACAGAATCAGTCTGTACCTATATCAATATAGCTATGAATATCTTCATTGATATCCTAATTGACTGTTGATTTATTATATTTTCTATTAGAAAGTCTATTCCACAGTTCAATTAAAAATATTTTAATTTAACAACCTTACAGTGTAGATACATTCCCTTTTATTTATTGTAATTTGATTCTGTTTTAGATATTTTAAAGAACAATATTCTCTCCTTTATACATTTTTTCTTAGAAGTCATGTTTATTTTTGAAAACACTAATAATGTCTGATATTATGAGTCTTTTCAAAGTACTAAATTAGACTTGAACCTCAGTAGCTCTTTGGATTGCTAAGAAAAATAATTTGTTTATAATTTCAACATATTTGTAAAAGTGTCAATACGAATGTTATTAGTAAAGTCAAATGAAATGAGATATTCTGGATTATATTCATGATATCAACACTTTGTAATTATACAACTAAGTACTCTTTATGATGAAATTAATAAGCCAGGGCAAGCAATGAAATTAAAGCATAACATGAAATTCTAAGTGTAAAGTACAAAATGCATATTTCTGGGAGAGTAGTTAAATAAAACTAAGATTTCTTATTAGGTAAAATAGATTTATAATTTTGAATAGCATGGTTTTACCACTTACCAGTACCCTATAAAACTAGAAAACTCATTATCACTAATATTTTACAATATATTTGGCTACCATAACATAATTTTTTTGTGATATGTATGCATGTATATAGCTGTCATATTATGAGTTTATATAACAGTTCATTTAGGTTTTATTGCAAAGCAATAATATACTTAATGATTTGCAAATATGCATTAATTAGGTATTTATGCAAAACCACCACATTTCCATTTATGAGTCACTACCACACTGTTAAATGAGAAAACAAATACTTTAGTAATGAAATTGATGTCCTTCTATTCAAAGGAAAACAGTCTGGATTGAAAAGTTGCTTTGCTTCATAAGCAGTGGAACCCTGTTTCTGAGTGATTTGAAAGAAGTTTTATAGAATGTTATGAAAGGTAGGAAAAAGAGCATGACAGGAGATCAGGAATTTCATTGTTAAGTCCTGATGGTCCTATTTTCTAGGGTAAAACAACTAACTAAAGTCAAGCCTGAGGGCTGTGTCTGATGTAGTAAGTTTCCCAGACAGTTGTTTCTCCTAAATGCAAATTTATTTAGATTTGTAAACGTGTGCTGGACCACTGGGGTAGCATTCATTTTTTGAGTCTTATAGACTCAATAGAAGGACAATTGAGTCTTATGGGCCAATTAACTTTATCAACTACATATTTAACTCTCTAATCAATTACACAACTAAAATGAGGTATAGTAAAATCATCTTTGCACACTCACAGAATCTGAATTTTGAAATTAATTGTAAGTCTTATTTACATTTTTCATAAGTCACTACACTGTTCAATTGTATTATTAAACTTCAATTTTTATTTTAAATCTATTTGATCTTATAGCTCTAATCTTCTCTTCCATTAATTTTTGAATGAATTAAAAAATCATTAGAACGAATCTCAGTTGCTGTTTTATCTAAGGAATTCAGAATTGTGTGGGGTAGTGTAGCAAATTGTAACCATAGATTTCCAAAGGAACTATTTTAATTAAATTGAGTCTCACTCAAGTCTTTCTTAAACACATCAGCTCCTTTAAGATGCTAGGTGAATAAAGATGAATTACATTTGAATTATTTTCTTTAAATATATTTAAAACAACAATGTTTAAAGGAAAATATGATGCTGTAGGTCTGTTATTTAAAAGCTACAGTGATTTTCTGCTAGAAGCAAAGAGGGAATTTACCTTTGAGATAGCGCTCCTTATCCAAGATCAACAAAATTTTAGAACTCTTTTATTCATGTAGCTATAAAGAATACACCTACTGATTTTTCTTGAAGATTTTCCCCAATAGCTTGTATTTTGTGTTTTTACCACAGCACATGAGCTAGATGTTCAATCTCAAGGTAAATTGTTGACTTACGAAAATTTAGAATGATCTCCTATCTTTATATTTGAAATTAGACTTCCCTATACCTGAAGATCAGTCATTATTGCCGGAACATATTTTTAACTCTTAGTATTACTGATTTCATTGAGTAACTCTTCCTTCTATCTTTTTGCTAACACCCAAAGGGTTAGCAAAGATCAAACTTCTTTTTATCGCATCCATTACAAAACAGAACTAACACGTCTTGATTTGGGTTTGTCTTGACTTGGTTTCGGTTCCTGTACAAGCAAAACCAGAGAGAAAATTTTGAATTGCAAAGAATTTCAGAAGAAATTGGGTAGTTGGGGAAGCAAGTAAATGTTTTCTGGGTTTCACTGTTCATTTCACAGTATTTGAAAGAGATAGTTGTGGACTGTGTTCAGGTCTTTCTACTCTACTTCACAGGACATTAAGCTTGGACTTAGTTCTTGCATCTGTGAGACCTTGTGATTATTCAAGTGTGGCTGTGGCTGAGGTGTGTGGGTGGGAAAGCGGGAAGCTGTTGGTACTAATTCTGCTGCTGCTTCAGGCAGTGCAAGGACAAGGCTATTCAAACTTGGAATTGGTAAACCTGACTGCATACTTCTGGAGTGCTAGCATGATCCCAACCCATTTCCTTCTTGCATTGCCACTTTCCTTCTCATATTTAAAGGTTCTGGAGTGGCTGGTTTTGATGACAGAGGGTAGAATGTTCTGTACCCAGCCATCAGAGATTGTGTGCTGCTCCAAAGCCATGGCTCCAGCAATGTGGGTTCTCTGTGCTGATTGAGGTGCAGTTCAGTCCTTCATGATTCCACAAATAGCATTTAGACCTCCGTACTGGTCAGTGACTGGCCAACAGTCTCCGTTGGACTCTTTTGTCTCCCACCTCTCTTCTACTGACTGACTTATCCTTCCACCCTGCGGTGGAATTCTGATCTGGTTATCATCTCGGTAAATACTGGTATCATCCTTCATCCTTTTTATTATTATTATTATTATTATTATTATTATTATTATTATTTGAGTCTAGGTATCGCTATTTTTGCCCATGGAACCTCAGGCTCACGTTGCTTAGGGTAACACGGACTCAAGCGATCCTCAGTCTCAGCTTCCCAGGTAGCTGGGATTACAGAGACGCGCCACCACGCCCAGCTATATTTTTTTGGAACTAAGTCTCGCTACGTGCCCCTGGCGGAACTCGAACCGTGATCCCTGACCCCAGCTGCTGCTTCCTAGGCTGCTGCTTACAGGCATGTGCCACCATGCCAGATGGTATCATCCCTCTTGAGAGTAAACCTTTTTAACTTTTGTGGGTTTTTCTAATTCTTTTATGCTCTACAAATATCTGTTCAGATTCTTTTGTTACTGGTTTCTCAATTGATGACCATTTTTCCACTTGGAGCTATAATGTGGTTCATTCCCAAAGCAACAGTAACTCAGTGTCAAAGCAGTCAGTGATATCAAGTCATGTGAAAGAACCTCTTGAACCGATAGTACTGTTTTTAATAAATTCCAGAATCTTCTAATTTTATTAGTGTCATTCTGGCCCCTGGATTTTTTTCCTCTGTATTTACAAAGAAATTAATGTAGATTTATTCCAGTAGAGTCTATATATTTTGGGTCGGAGTGTCTAGAAAGTACCTACCTTAGAAAATGTTTCTTCCCTTCCTTTACAAAGATATCTTGTCTGGATTTTTCTTCGTGCTTGTCAGAGGAGCAAGTGATATGCAATTGAATTATTTCCTGGTTTTAGTAGTCCACTGGCAAGTGGAACAGAGGACTCTTACAAATACCAGTTTGCAAATCAAGTCCATATTGGAATGATATTTGACTCATTTCTTGGCGTAACTATGGTTGGGTTTCTTTCTCTTATTAAAAAAGAGCTCATGGTTTGGTTCTGTTGGTTGTTTCAAATTTTTCTTATTTGTTTATTTGTTTTTTCCTATATCCTTCATATAAGTGAAACCATTCTATGTTTGTCTTTTTCTTTCTGCCTTATTTCTGTTAACATGATTCCTTCTAGCTCCATCCATGTGGCTGTGAATGGCATATGTATGTCCTCTTTGATGCATAATATGCCAACGTATGCATATACCACATTTTTTTTCCAACCACTCACAGTTTTAGAACATTTAGATTGTTTCCATATTTTGGCAATTGTAACAGTTTTGCAATAAACATGCATGTACAGGTGTCCTTTTTAATTAGTGTTTTCATGTCCTTTGGGTAGATTCCCATAGAACAAGAGATGGGGAGAAGGAAGAAAACAGACAAGGCAGAAGGACACAAAAGATTAAGAGCGTTAATGGGTGTTGTTAAGGAAATGGGAGAACCCTGAGATACACAATGATATTATATATATATAAACATAAAAAATAAACTGATGAACATTGTTGAGTAGCAAAGCTATAAAATTAAGCATACAGAAATAATCTTTGTTGTAACTGGATAATAATAACAGTAATAATGTGATATTTAATAATGTGAAAAAAATAAATAAAAGGAACTCATGATTATGTGGCTCTAGGGGCAAAGTAGTGTCTTCTGTCTCTCAATATCTTCCTTACTTAGTCACATATATATATGTGTCACATATATATATATTAGTCACATATATATTATATATAGTCACATATATATAAATATATATATATGTGTGTGTATGCATATATGTGTGCATATATATATATATATATATATATATATACATACTTGTTGTTGTTTGCAGCATTATTTTTCTGAGGTTTCCCTCATTTTAAGAGTCTTCTGAGTAGTGTTACATTGATCCATAGATTCAATAGACAGCAATAGCTTCTATAGACTCCTGAATAAACGTCTGTTCCCATGTCTCCATGTCTCCATGAATTGGTGCTGAATGGCATCACCTATAAGAAACAAGTCCATCACTGATTCATTACAAAAAATATTAAAGGATATGAATTAATAGATGGAAGAGGTACGTAGAGTGAGGTTTGGAGAAAAGGTGCAGCATTTTTTGCCCTCTCTCTAGGTGACCCATACTCCTCAAATCTACAGGTCTATTAAGCTGGTGGTTCCAGAAGTGCAAGTAGTTTGGGAAGTGAAGTCATGTCTGAGAAAACACCTGTGGAAGAGTATGCCATAAAAAAAAAAAAAAAAAAGTATAACATGAGCTTGGGAGAAAAGAATCAGCAGAGGGTACATGAGATGATCGGTGGTCACAAAGGGCAAGTGGAACTCATGTAAACTGTATAAAGCATGTCTTAGATTCATCCAAGGAGATAGACATTAAAATATTTACTATAAGCATCTTGTCTATATTGAGCAAAGGCAGATTTGGGGAGTATTATTTCCTTAGAATTTTTGAGTTTCCTTCTATGGGAGCAGAATGCGCCCCCCAAGTCAAATGAATCATGATATTCACAGTAATATGCCTTTAATATATAGATGTGCAGTAAATAAAGAATCTAAATGAAGAACACTCTTGAAAATGAGTGCAATAGAAGCGAAGTGGGTTTTTTAAACCCAAAGACGACAAAGTTTCTCTATGCAGTGCCAGGAAAGCTACTTGAGATATTGACACTACTGGAGTTTGTTCATTATTTAGGCTCTGAGTTAACAAGAGATGGTCTCCTATCTTTGAGCAGAAATTTTGGATTATAGGGTTCAGGTGCTTCTGCTTTCTATATGAATCTATCCTTGGAATTCTGGAATCCAGTTGACAGTGCTTTGTGTGTCACATACAAAGTGTGTGGAGTCAGGATTATGATGTCAGTCAGTTTGGCCCCAGTTTCAGCACAGTGAACAGCCACTCAGCATGTATCAGGTGAGTGGCAGAAGAATAAAGTACCACTGCTGAGGAATGTTGTATTAATCATGGACAGTATCCGGGGAATAGCTAACATCTTTCCTGATAGAAACTACAATAGGCCCTGAAGGAAAACAGTGTCACCATAATTAATCATCATGGGACTTGGAAGTCCCAAGAAGAAAAGCAGGTGACATTTCTTTAGTCTTAATTACGTGATTTCTAGAAACTAAAACTTTTAGTTAACCTAAAAAACGTGATTTTTGTTTGTTTGTGTCTCAAACTTTAACCAAGAGATTAAGAATATTGTAAAGATGATGAATGAGAAGGGGAAAATAGCACCAATATGCAAATACATATTTTATAAGAATAAAAGAGAAAACTACATTTTTTTTCTCATAAAGGTACACTCTTAGAGGAACTCTTAGAAGAACCCTGATTGTATAGATTAGGAAATGAGCATTTTCTAAATATGTGAAGATAAACATTTAATCCAAACTTGTCCAAGACTGAACCTACAACTGTTTATAATACCACAAAAACTGACATCCTAGATGGACCTGGAAATCACAATGTATGCATTTTTAGTATGTCATCTGTTTAATTAATTTTGTGCCATTTATAGTCTCGTAAGTAGGAGAATGAGTGGAACCAGGATACCCTAAGTCTGTCCGCATACATTCCTGGATCAGAACTCCAATGTTCTGCCTGAAAACTGCAGTTTGCGTAAAATAGTTTCATTCAGAAAAACATGGCCTCAGATGATCCCTTTTAATTGCATATTTGGTCAATTAAATATCATCCTGATCCATGCAATCAAAATATTCAGCAGTATGAATGAAAGTCATTTCCCATTTCTTCAACCAAAATATATACCTATAATAGGAGAGGGTATTTATTTTTCTAAATTAAAATAAATGAGTCAATAGTTTAATATAAACTACACTTCTTTACAGTGTGAGAGCTCTTTATGGTCAAGCAAATTTTATATAAGATATTAGTTTTGTTTCTGTTTTTTGAAAAGAGACAAACTGATGGGAAACTGAAGTAGTTACAAGTGCATTTCAAATAAACCTTATTTAAACCAAAGGAAAATGGAGAATACAATCTAACCCATGTATAGTATAAATAAATACATTTTAACCTTTAGTTGCCTATTGTTGGGGAAATTACAATATTTTCTATAAGTTTATTTTTATCATCTAGGCAAAACAATGTTGATATTATTTTAATATGCATTGTACAGTTAAGCAAATAAGTAAATATATTGAGATTTTGGGAAGTTAATATCCTCACTATAGGAAAAGGGATGAGATAAGACAAAAAAAGAAGCTTGAGGAAGTGAATGGAATGTAATTGAAGGTATTGGACACGTGATTTCTAAAATGTATGCATAGATATATATGCATGTATACATTTATGTAATATATGTGTAAAATATATATATATATAATTGCACATGTGTAAATATAAACAATTTCATGAATTGCATTTTGGACATATTTGTATTTATAGATGTAATTGTGCCTGGATAGCTCCAGCTAGCAGCCAGCTCTAAAAGCAACAATATTTCCGTAGCCATGAACATATCTAGTGCCTTAGGTCTGCTCTCTAATATCTTCTAACTCCCATTAAGGGGAAATAGGGCCTAACATCAGACACTATGTGTACTAGATATAGGTGGAACATTTTTTCATGACAGAAATTAGGATATGCTTGAAGAAGTGATGGATAAAAGACACTAGGCAAAACTAGAACTATTTATGCACCGTAATAGTGAGTGGCAGAAATGAATTGTAGATAATTTGTAAAATTATCTAAAATTCATGATTTTAAACCAGAAGTAAATACACTATTAAATAATGAGAGAGAAAGGAGAGATTTGCTTACTTTCGAATGCCAGAGGCCATTACTAATAAACATAGAGGAAGTGCTACGGTTAGTTCAAGAAAATAGCAAAGCAGGCTAAATCGAGAGAGAATTTTTGAAGAGCAGAAGTTGTTCGGACTGTCAGGAGGTATCTCCCCAGAGATTATTCAGTAATTGCAAGAGAAAAAGAGGTAACTATTCAGTGGAAAGTGGGATGATATTTTGACAATTTCACCAAAATGAGCTTCATTAACCAAAGGCAAAAGGTCACCCAAGCCTTGCACTGAGGCCTGGAAAGTCCTCACTGGGGCAGTATTCCAGCCAGGAAGGCAGCAGAACCTTCCTGAAGAGATCTCTGACAAATTTCAAATGCAGGGTGTTTCAGGAGGCAGGAGAGGCTATACTAATCCTAAAAGGAGCAATTTCATAAAAAGTAAAAGAAAGGGAAATTATGGAAATATTTGAATTAATACCAGATTCCAAACTGGATCATGGTATTAGAATTAATTTTGTTACAAAGAACATTATCTTAATTGAAAAAAAAAAATAGACAATTGTATGAAAGCACTGTATAATGTTAAAATTTTCTGTGGTGGATATATATTCTGTGATTGTATATTTCCTGTATTTCCTTTTTAGGAAAGGGATACTTAGGAACTTGGGTAAATGATTATTATGTATACAACTAATTTCTGAATGGTGAACAAAAACTATTTTATATATATTATATATGTTAATTTATAATACATAAACATTTATGCATTCACACTTACAGATGTATTATATTTATACTATATAGTATATATTGCATAAGCATAGTATATTATTAATACTTAAAACATAGTATCAATCTATATACAAACATACTATAGAGAAAGAAAAATAAAATGGCAAAGTAAATGAGGAAAATTTAACATTATGTAAGTTTGGGTAAAAGGGTTAATGTGGTTATTCTATGCACTCTCTTAGACTTTTCATTTTCTGTAAGTTTACAATTACTTTCAAAGAAAAAAAAAGAGATCATGTGTTTTGACCCTAGAAAGTTATTGGTTGTGATCATGACTGATCTTGGTTATCTAATTTAGTTCTCTGAGTCTCAATGTTCTGTTTCAGAGATCATCGTAACTTCACAATATTATTATAAGAACAAAACAGATCATCATTTGGGACTTTACCAAATAGGTGTTCACCAAAGGTTAACCCTCCCCTCAGAGCCCCAATTCATCTTCCAGATAAATATCACCCCTAAGTCCATTGCCAAAAGATTGATTAAATCTTCATGTTTGTTAAAGAAACTTTGCATTTCATATTTCAAAAGTGATAAAGCTGTAGAGATTTTAAGTCGATGTTATGGTCTTACTGTGACAAAATGTGGGATCTTTAAAGTTCAAAAGTATTTTGTATTCATGTTGGCACTCCTAGCACTCAATATAATTCTCAGTACTTGCTAGCTGTTCCTTGTGTGTTTATTAAAATGAGTTCAATAATCTATACAGATAAAACTAGAATATGACACAATTGTGAGGTCAACATGTTGATATCACTGCTGTCCTCATCAATGAGCGGTTGTGTGCCGGTGGGAGATGAGCTGAATTAGCTAAAGTGGTCCATTCCCTCTCCTGTTCTGCTCTTGTCATTCAGATCTCAACTACATACAAATTGTCTTTCTTCACATATTGTTCCTTTCAAAGAAACAATGCAAATTATTTTATTGTCAAATGTTTCAATGTCAAGTATTTTAATAGTCTTCAGTCTTATTTTTCAAAACAGGTGTGTTCTAACGTTCTCTGAAAATGTCTTTGTATATTTTTTCTTGATTTAAACATTTTAAATTGAAATCAGTCTTTGTTTTCATATTGCTCCTTTGGAATCCAGGAAATATCCTTAAATGAAGCCAGTTAAAATAAATATTAACCTAAATGTTATATGGGCTAGTTCATTTAAGGGGTGGATCTCAAACAGGTGATTTTTGCACCCAGGTAATGTCAGAAGACATTTTTGGCTGTCATATATGGGGTTGATAGTGAAGCTAATTGGTAGAAGACTGGGATGTTGATAAACATCCTATGATGTAAGACTACCATACAATGAAGACTTTATCAGTCCCCAAATGTCCCTAGTACTGCAAATAAGAAATCTTTATTTATGTGAAGGGAAAAGACTGTCATTGTGAATACTTAGACAAAACTTATTTTCAAATGCTGGTGAAACGATCAATTATTGGTGTTATACTTGTGCATTGTAGAGAAGTTTAATTGCATTTCAGTGCTGTTTTTTACCATTACAGCCTGCCCAACGCAGATGTTAACAGAACACCTGTGACTGTCAAGTGAGAATGTTTTTCTTTTATATTTTTCTATTGCCTGTCCTACTACTTCAGTCATCTAACATTTGAAATTCAAAATTAAATGAATTTTGACCTACTGTTATTTCTCATTGATTTATAAAATTTCCTGTTGCCTGTTTAACACTTGTTGATTCTTACTCTTTCTCCTAACATAGGATCTACATTGGAATCACCTAGGAAACTTTAAAAAATCCTAACGCCAGGTTTCTATCCCAAATATTTTGATTTGATTGGTTTGGGGTAAGTTTTCAGGGATTTTAAAGAATTCTTTAGTTCTACGTATAAAACAAAGCAGCTAAGTTATAAAATGAAGTATTATAAAATAAAACTATAAAAATAAGTAGCTAAGATTTCTACTTATAAAATAAGTAGCCAAGTTATATACATAATTAGGGAGGACTCAGGGAAGAGGGCATAAGAGGAGATCTCCTGCTTCACTCCCAGAGAGTCAAAGGAAGTCCAGAGGGGCTCTTGACTGGGAGCAAAACAGGGCTAAAGGCATCCAAGGACAGTGGGCATTGCAGGACAGAGGTCACGGTGGGTTTTCAACCATGTGCGTCTTCAAGATCACTCAGTCTCAGGGAACAGCAACAGTGGTGTTTATTTAATAAACACTAGAATCCCAGGTGTCTGACTGTCTTATGCCAGAGTGTCCACACTGTCCAGAAGTATAACAAAGCAGCTGCTCATTGAAGATGACTGTCCCGTCAACAGAACCTGGCTATGCTCACAGCTGGTTCCCCTGAGATGACACAACAGCCCACAGTAATGGTCTGAAAGTGGGGATGGATCGCAGCAGACTGCCATGAGGTGGAAGCACCACAAGGCGACCACCAGGTGACCAGATACCTTGCTAACAGCTCTCAAAAGCAACTTAGAGAGTGCTGGTCACCCCTCAACAGTGCTGGGCAGTACTGGCCAGCACACTGGTCACCAGGAGGTGGCGTTAGAAATGGCAGCATGACAGCTCTTTGTGAGTTGTTGGCCCACACCAACACACAGCGCTGCACGCTAGGTCCAGGGCTTCTGGTTCTCCTGGCAGGTGAGGCTGGTGGCAGGATTGGAGGCGGATGCAGTTGCCCATTTATCTTTGATGATTTGGGGCTGCTCGTTCTTCTTCAGACGTTACCTTATGGACGCGGCTGCTCCTTATTTGGAGCCCAGAGACAGGGAGTCCTTAGCTGGCTCCTGCCCTGCCTTATAGCCTCTTTCAGGCCCCACCCTAGCTAATACCAGTCTAATCCCTATCTATCTACCTATCTATCATCTCTCTATCTCTCTATCATCTATATATCTGTCATCATCTATCCATCCTATCTATTCTATATATCTTTCTTATCTCTCTATCTCTACCTACCTACCATCTATATCTATATGTCTCTCTTTATCATCTATCATCATCTATCCATCCTATCTATCTCTCTTATCTATCTACCTATCATCTCTATCATCTATCTATCATCATCTATACACCCTATCTATCTCTCTTATCTCTATCTCTCTATCTCTATCTACCTATCATTTCTCTACCTCTATCATCTATCTGTCTGTCTACCATATCTATCTGTCCTATCTCTCTTATCTATATCTCTTATATCTCTTAGATCTATCTATCTATCTATCTATCTATCTATCTATCTATCTATCTATCTATCTATCTATCTATCTATCTATC
>PVHY01000708.1:0-179450 GCA_004024945.1 Uropsilus gracilis | reverse complement strand
TTTTTTAAGACCAGGTCTCACTATGTTGCCCGGGGTAGTCTGGAACCTGAGAACTCAAGTGATCGCTGGCCTCTTGCCTCCCAGCACTTGGATTACAAGTGTGCACCACCATACCCGGCTTTGATGCTTCCCTTTTAAATTCAAAGTGACCGATTGGACCATTTTAGGACCAACCAGCCCATTGGCGGTCAAATCATGAACTAATGAGCTCATGAACAGGGTTAGCTCATTGTGCTGACACCTCATTGGTAGATTCTATGATCTAGAAGCAAAAAAAGGTGCTTGCACAGACCCAGCCATGGGTCTTGTAAAGTAAACAAGTTAACCAGCCATGTTTTTTACGTCACTAGCCTATGGCTATCACCTGTGTCCTATGGGGGGCGGTGCTTGGGAGCATGCGCACAGAGCGTGCGCACCTGCAACTGTCAGCGCCCGGGCCCCAAAGCATGGGCGTGCGCATGTGCGCACCTGAGCCTAGAAGCGAGGACAAAAGAGGCCAGGAACGCGACTACTGCGAGCCTAGAAACTACCCAAGGGAAAGCGTGAAGATTCATGAGGGACTCTGAGGCTGGACTGGTTGCCTGCCTGCTTAGCCGGCCTGTTTGCCTTGTACCCAGGCTGCCCTGCCTCGGCTCACAGAGTGCTGGACTCTGAGAAACCATAGCATTGGAACCGGCTCAGCGGGGCCTCACGCTCCTCCCTGCAGGCCCTATCAGTGACTTCAGGGCCAGCTCTTGCCTCCTGTGCTGCAGCTGGTTCCGGCACAGGAACAGGGCAACCTTGCCTATGCAGGCCCAACGTGGGTCCATACTGCACCCGCGTGAGCCCCAGTGCAGCCACTGGCGACAGGCAGCAAATGCCCATCACTGGCTGTAGCTTGCACTGTTTGCAAGCAGAGTCCTGAGAGGGAGCTGCCATTGGCATTCAAACCCCCACCAGCCGTCAAGTCAGACAGTAGGCAGCCTCCCTGGTGACTTTGAAAGCCTGATGCCCAGAAGCAGCGCTCTGGGTGGGTATCAGGGAAACTCCTGCTCAGGCTTCATGCTCAAAGCTGCCTGATGTGGGGTATTCGCTCCCTCGTAGCAGACATGTTGGCTCAGCTGAAGAAACGGCAACTGCTGTTACAGCAGCTTAGCTGGTGATTGGAAAGAGAAGAGCCTTGCCCTGCAGCCCAGGCCCGCGGGGCCCCGGTTACAGGGGGACCCTGTGACTGGCTAAACTGGAACACCTCCTGGAGATCAGAGACCTTCACTGACCTTGAAAGAAGGACACTGAGGAGCTTCAACTTTGTACAACAAAAGGTGGGTGAAGCAGGTGCTGAATATGGCTGTAGAAGTCTGTGCTCCCACGTTTGCCCCCTGGAGAGGGGAGGATGAATCATTGTGTGGGGACGTGGGCATGAGGTATTGGGGTAAGCCTGGCAGGCAGGGTTCCCAGTGAAGGAGTGGGGCCAGTGTCCCGAACAGCACTGGTCCTGCTCTAATTTCTCAGAACTTGAGCTGATCCTGTGCAGGTCTGGAAATCCAGAGAATGCTGTCAGGCTTCCTGCATGGAGATAACCTGAGTGCCCAGAGACGAATGGATGAATGGATTATGTGTATGTATTATACGCTCCTAGAATATACTCCACTCTAAAGGCAGATAAACTCTTGAACTTTCCACAGAACTTGATGGAACTGGAGGGGATTATGCTAAGCAAAAGAGGTCAGAAGGAGAAAGACAAATACCAGATGGTGCCATTTATATGTGGAATACAGAGAAACAAAACAAAGGTTAAGACAAAATCTAATGAATAATAAGGCCCTAGAAATATTACTGTAGACTTGAAAGGGAGGGAGGGAGATGAAAGGGAGGGAGAACAAAAGTATGGAAGAGGCTCAGTGGGCTATGGTGGAGGGCTACCTGGGTGGAGGGTGTGATATGGTAACATACCTGAAGGGTCTGACCCTAAACCTCTGAATTATATACCATACCATAAATCAATATTGCCTGAAAATATTCTAAACTGAAGGAAAGAAATTACTACTCTCGTTTTATTTGCATCTGTCATCTTTCTCATCTGGGGCTTATCCACTCTCCTCTCTGCAGGGGTATTGAATTTATTCTTTCAAATCTCTTTTTCTGAGAAACTACTCATCTGAGGCCACCTTGCCTTCTTGAGAAACGGTCTCTGAATTTCCACACTGGTTCTCTTGGTCAAGAAAATAGACAAGCCAGGCATGGTGGCAAGCATCTGTACTCCAATCACTGGGAAGCAAAGAGGCCAGGGGTCACTTGAGTTCATCAGTTTGAGACTACCTTGGGCAACATAGTGAGCCTGGTCTCAAAAAAGCAGCCAGGCATGGTGGCAACTGTAATCCCAGCTACCTGGGAGGCTGGGACTGGGGATTGCTTGAGTCCATGGAATCGGGACTACCCCAGGCAACTAACGAGACCTAGTCTCTAAAAGAAAAAAAAAAAGGGGGGGGGGGATAGACAAGATCTCTCCTCTAAGGTTCTGTGCTTTCCTTTTTTTCATACCCTCTTTCTGACTCATTTAATTTCCACTGTTTAGCCAGACTACCAGTCCATCCAGGAAGACATGTGTCCTTGGCCCTGGCCACATACAAGTCCCTTAAGTAGTGGCATTGACCTTTTTCTAATATGTAAAACCAAATGTATTGTCTCTCTGATCCCAGGAGAAACCCTTACCAATGATCTGTGTCTACTGTTTCAACTACACCCAGCAGGTGAAGGATCTCTGGTTGCATGTAGTCTTTGCAGTTTTCCTGGGAAAATACTATCACAGAAAAGGTTTTTACTCTCTAACTACTGTGCTGACATAAAACAAAGTCAACTCCAAGGATCTTTTTTTATCTGGCCTTTAAGCAGACTTTTTAGAAATATCTAAAAATTAGAACAAATTTCATTATGGCACATTTCCACCAGATGACTTTTCCTAATGAACAGCCTTGAAAGATGAAAAACTGAAGAGCCACAGAGAAAAGTGAGCTACATGTTTTAGAGAAATCTCCCTTAATCTCTATACCACTGCTATGCCTTTGCTCTCTAGCATCAGAGAGACTTCATCAACAACTGTTCAAACTTATACTGCAATTGGGAAACTGTCAACTCAGTCAAACAGGCCAGTTCCTATGCACTTTGGTGATAGCAACTCTTCAGAGTGGTTTTTTGTATTTCCAGAAATTAAGTAGGTCTATGGGAACACGTAGGAAACTGGAGGAAAGGGATTTGTGCTGCAGTCTTAGGTCAATTGCCTCTCAAGTGACAGGGTAACCAGCCTGAGCTATGCCAAGAATCACTTTGTTCTCTTATAAAAAATTCTTTTGAATGTTCTGATGGAGACTTGATCACTTGATTTGATTCATGAATTGAGTATGAAGGAAGTTGGATATAGGGTCCTTGCTATATAAAAAATAGGAAATTTAAAGATTAGATTCATCTTCAGAGAGTCAAGATGTTCCCATTATACTGGTACAAATGCCTATAGAATGGAATAGATGTTCCCATTATATTGGTACAAATGCCTATAGAGGGATGTGGGATAAGACTATGCCTTACATTTAATTTCTTACATAAATTTTAAAAGACTTGAATATATGTGAATTATATATTGCATGTGTGTGCATATGCAACTATGATAAGAAATAAGTACTGCTCTCCAAGATGAAAACATTTTCTAATTGTATTCTTAAAGTTGTCTTTTCCATTAAATATGCTCGGTGGTCATTTTAATACAGAAACAGTAGCAAAACTTTTTTATTTTAGCTCTCTGGAGAGGATAGCACAGACTGCTTTGACTGTTGTTATATAAAATATTTGGTAGAATAATTTCATTTGCACTGTGTTCCAAATGAGATAGGTTAATTAGATGAAGAAATAAAGTAGGATCAAATATCTACTGACACATAAATGTGCAAGCAAAGGCTACGGTTGGGGTTGACATGATCTGAGCTCTCTGCCAGCTGTCTGTCATATAGGTCAACTCATTTCTAATAGCCTTTCCTGCAGGTTTGTAGGTACTTTATCAACTAGACCCACATTTTATCACATTTCAGTGTTCAGACTGAATAAACTATTGTCTGTTACTCTCTTGTCTCTCTCCATACACATACAAATGCACATGCACACATACACACACACCTTTTCACATATGTCCTAATTTGAAAAAAAAGATGATAATGGTGAAAAAAAAATCTGGTTCCTACTTTATCCTCTTATTTGTGCTATGCTTTATTTTAGTCTCTTTGATTTTAGGTTTTTTTTTCCATCAAAATTTGATTGATTTCGCATTCATTTACAAAAATATATAAATTTGGGATTATAACTTCACACCTCAACATGTTGATCCCTTTGTAAGCAAGACTTATTCTCACCTTTCACTAGCTTTAATGACTTATAGATTTTGATTCAAGTTATTTGGATAATTCCTTATTGTTAAATTGATTTAAATGTAAACAAACAAAAAAAAGTCACAGCAGCCCAAGTCCTTCTTTCCTTACTTAGAAATGTTGATGCACACTATTGTGGCACAGAAGAGGTTATAACAGAATGTTTTATCATGTTGCACTGAAGGATAGAATGTAAGAATATAAAGAGGAATCAAACACTTTTAAGAAGGGTGATCTAGCTAGAAGAGGTGTGGGAGGACAGAATGACTTGGCATCCTTTCAGAAATCTGTTTCAGCTTCATTGTGGTGGCAGTTACTGTCCCTGCACATATGTGAGTACGTAGGTCCTGAGAAAATGGCAGCATAGAGAAGACTTATACTACAGGCACAGGCTTATACAGGGAATTCTTTAAACTATTCCTTGGGGAGTTGATTACTTATTATTGAAGACAGAATACTGGGAGACCAGAACTGAGTTTTAATGGTGAATATGAGACAGCAGTTGGACAGTTGTTAGTAGGAAAGGTATTAAATTAAGAATAGTAATGTTTTGAATTTAGTCTTTCTCCTCTTAATTCTAAGCAATAGGAGGCCTTGAGGTTTTCTTGGTTGCTGTGGATTGCAATGAGATATTTAGCACTCATATGAGAATACTCATTTCATTTTTTTCTATTTTAGGGCTATTTGGGCAGCTAGATTATGAGATTATAATCATGCACACATTAACACAATGTGTCTTTTATACCCCAGACATTTGTGCTTATGGATTTGGTATGGATTCTATCAACTAATGGATTCTACAATCCTTTTTCAAGTCATTTCATTATTTTACCTGATTTGTCACTTAGACGTTAATATTTTGTTCATAGAATGTAAAAGGTAACCAAGAAGAATAATTTTATTGTAATCATCATCATCACTGTCATCCGTATGATCACACTTGTTAATAACAAGCATTGATATTGTTCAGGATGCTGTGTGAGCAAGAATCTGATGAAGACTAATATTTCATCCCATTAGATTGTGAACAGACCTCAATGTCCCTTCACTTTAGACTTTAAATATGAAGTAATCATCATCAAGGAAGAATTCCTTTACTACAACAGAAGAAACCACAGCCATTACCTGCTGACACAATGCACACACCTATACAATTATGCACACATTCACAAACATATACATCTAAGTTAATGGACGTGATGCTCAGCATGGTAAAGAAAATTATATAGGAACTACTATTTACTTAGTTTTTATTACCTTGTTCAATTGGCTTCAACAACCTTTAAATGAGTCCCTAATCATGTCATAATCTGTGCATCTGTGCTATCTTTTAGGGGTAGAGAGAGTTCATAAAACACAAACTCTAGTTTTGTAGCTTTTAAGGTCTGTGTACACTTAGACAACTAGAAACTCGGTTCACTGCTCAGCAATTGCACACATACTACAGGTTATTGTTATTGTTCATAGTTTTTCAAACTAGTGACCTGGTGAAGTAAATAGAACAGAACATTTTGTTGAGAATGGAAGGATTTTTATTTTACCTCCATTCAGTACAATGCACAAAGAATATACAATGGATATTATCTTAACTGTTTTCTACAAATCAATGAATAACTATTATTGAAGAATGCAATCGTCTTAGTCTAACAGCAGCTGAGTGTATGTCTGTATAAACATCTAAGGCATTTTTCTTGTATGACCAATAATGTCAGTTTCTAAGGCAACTTTAACAAATTCAGTAGATTAACAGTTCAAATTTAGTGTTTTATGAATCTAGATAGAGAACAGAAGGAGTAAAATTAAATGTTACATATGTGAATGACCTTCAAAATCTTTTTTTTTTTTTTTTTCCATTTAAGGTAATACATCCATAGGCTTCCAAGGTTAGGGTGTGGAATTCTTTGGGGCTATAGTTCTACCTGTCATACCAATGATTTCCCTTTCATATTAGGCCTCAGTTATTACTTGTAATAAAATCTACTTTATTAAGTAGATTATACTTGCTGTATATATAAACATTTAGACATGAACTGTTATTAATTCTAAGTTAAATTTCATTTTCTTGAAATATCCGTCACACATTGATGATGAATCGCTTTACTTGGTAACAAATAAATGAACAAAACACAGGTTGAGTTCTCAGTGCCTGTCAATTGTTTTGATCTCAATCTAGAATTAGCTATTTCCACACAGCAACTGGTAAACTGAGAGTGATTATTTCAGTACTTACTAGATCTGAAGTATCTCTTTGTTGCACAGCACCAAGTTGCAATATTGCAACTCTCTCTCCTCTTCACTTCCTAACCAATATCATATGCAGCATTCAAAAGAATTGTTCAGCATGCCCCAATGGTTGTACATGTTAAATCATCACAACCTCATATGATGTATTGTGGTTTCCCTTATAGATAAGTGAAACCAGGTGATCTAACAATGGTATTCTCTAGTCTGATTGTGTTAGAATATTTTTAATTGACTGCACATATGTGTGTGTGTGTATTTTACATCATTGTCTACCCCAGGGTTCCCCCACCACTTTATCACCCGAGAACCACCATCTTAATCTCTTGTGCCCATTCATCCCTGACTTGAACTCTCCCCACCCCCTGCTCTATGCTGCAGTTCTGCTTGACAGTTTTAATTTTTTTTGTCAGTTTTTCCCCCCTAATATCCCTCACATAAGTGTAACCATTCCATATGTCTCTTCCATATGTCTCTCTTTCTTTCTGGCTTATTTCTGCTAACATGATTCCTTCTAGGTCCATGCATGTTATCACAAATACATCAGATTTGTCTTTTGTATATATGTTGCATTGTGTACATATACCACAATGTTCTGGTCCATTCTTCTGTTTTGCCACATTCATGTTGTTCCCATATCCTGGCTATTGAAAATAGTGCTACAATAAACATAGGAGTACAGGTGTCCTTTTGAATTATTTTATTGTCCTTTTGGTAGATTCCCAGAAGTGGTATTGCTGGATTGAGTGGTAGTTCCATTTTCAGTATTTTGAGGGTCCTCTACACAGCTTTCCACAGTGGCTGGACCAGTTTGCATTCCCACCAGTGTAAAAGTGTCCCTTTCTCTCCACATCCACACCAACATTTGTTGCTTTTTTTTGATATGGGCCATGCTTACTGGTGTAAGATGGTATCTCGTTGTGGTTTTGAATTACATTTCCATGATTATTAGTGATGTTGAGAAATTTTTCATATGCCTATTGGCCATTTGTATTTCTTTTCGAGAAGTCTCTTCTTAGGTCTTTGCCCCATTTTTTTACTGGCCTTTTTGCTTTGTTTTTGTTAAGTTGTGTGAGTTCTTTGTGGATCTTTGTTATCAGATGCTTATCACTTATATGGAGGGAATTTTTTTTTCTATTCAGTTCGGTTTCTTTTTGTTTTGGTTATTGTCTCTTACTGTATAGAAGTTTTTAAATATGAAGTAGTCCCAGCAGTTTGTTTGCCTTAATTTTTTTAGCATCTGTAGATGTGTCCTGAAAGAGGTTTCTGAAGTATAAGTCTTGGAGTGTTTTCCCATAATTTCTTCTATGTATTTTATGACTTTTGGTTTTCCATCCCAGTCTTTTATCCATTTTGAGTTGGTTTTTGTATATGGTGTGAGTAGTCTAGATTAATTATTATTTATTTATTTATTTTTTTTTTGCATATAGCAGTCCAGTTTTCCCAGCATCATTTATTGAAGAGACTACCCTTGTTTCAGTGTAGATTCTTTGCTCCTATGTCAAAGATTAACTGTCCATATATGTGTGTGGCTTTATTTTTGGACTTTCGATTCTGTTCCATTGGTCTGTGTGTATGCTTTTGTTCCAGTACCATGCTGCTTTAATTATAGTGACTTTGTAGTACAATTTAAGGTCTGGCAGTGTATTACCTCCATTCCTCTCCTAATAGCCAGGAGAACTTTGGTTATTTGAGGTTTTTTTATTGTTCCAAATAAGTTTTAGTAACATCTCTTCAATTTCTTTGAAGTATGATATTGAAGTTTTTATTGGAATTGGGTTGAATCGATAGATTGTTTTTGGTAGAATGGCCATTTTGACTATGTTAATTCTTCCAATCCATGAGTGGGGAATGTCTTTCCATTTTTTTGTGTCTTCTATTTCTTTTAACAACATTTTATAATTTTCTTTGTATAATTCTTTCACATCCTTTGTCAAGTTTATTCCTATTTAATTTTCATTGTTACAATTTTGAATGGGGTAGTTTTCTTTATTTCTTCTTCTTTGGATTGAATTTTTGCATATAGGAAACCTACTGACTTCTGTGCATTGATTTTGTAGCATACTTTACTGAACCGGTTTATTATTTTCACTAGGTTTTCTGTAGAATTCCCAGGATTCTCTCTATATATTATCATATCATCTGCAGTGATAGCTTTACTTCTTTCCCTACTTGGATCACTTGTGTGTTCTTTTCTTGCATAATTGCTCTACCCATCTAGAACTATACCGAAAAATGTACTCTTGGTCTCAGATGAAAGGCTTTTGGTTACCCTCCATTTAGGATGCTATTAGCTTAGTTTGTCATATATTGCTTTTATTATGTTAAAGTGCATTCCTTCTAGCCCTATAATTTCAAGAACCTTCATGAAAAATGGATATTGTACTTTGTCAAATGCTTTTCCATCATCTGTTGATATGATCATGTCTTTTTTATTTTTCTTTTTGTTGATGTGTTGATTTACATTAATTGCTTTTCAGGTGTTGAACCATCCTTGTTCTTCTGGGATAAATCCTACTTGGTCATGATGTATTATAGTCAATATTCAATGCATTGTTGAATTCTATTTGCTAGTATTTTGCTGAGAATTTTTGCATGTGTTCATTAGGGAGATTTATAGTTTTGGTTTTTTTTGTTTGTTTTTTCTCTGTGTGTTATTGTTGTTTGGTTTTTACTAGATGATGTTGCTTTCATAGAATGTATTTAGGAGTATTCCTTCTTTCTCTATTTTCTAAAAAGGGTTTTGGTAAAAGAAGCACCAGTTTGTCTTTAAATGTCTGGTAGAAGTCATTTGTAAATCCATCTGGTACAGGGCTTTTGTTTTGGGGAAGGGATTTTATTACTGTTTAAATTTTGCTGCATGTGATGGGCTTATGTAGTTTTTCTATGTCTTCTTTATCCAGTTCTAAAAATGTGTTCATCACATCAACTGTTGAACTAGTTCTAATTATCCTCTGTATTTCTGCTTTGTCTGTTATAATTTCTCCTCTTTCATTTAAGATTCTGCTTATTTGTATTTTCACTCTTCTGTTTGTTGTGAGCCTCACTAGAGGTTTATCTATTTGTTTATCTTTTAAAGAATCAGCCTTTCATTTTGTTGATCTTTTCAGTTATCTTTTTTTGTTTCAATTTTATTTATTTCTGCTTGAATTTTGATTATCTCCTTCTACTTGCTTTTGGGTTTTTCTGTTGTTCTTTCTCTAGTTCTCACATGTGCGAGATTAGGTTGTTTCTTTACATATTTTTCTTGTTTTATGAAATGGGACTGTATTGCTATATATCCCCCTTTATTACTGCTTTTGCAGCATCCCCTATGTCCTGAAAAGTTGTATTCTCATTATTATTCACCTCAAAATATTTCTTTATTGCTTTCTTGATTTCCTCATTGATCCACTCTTTTTCCAATAGTGATGATTTAAGTCTCCATGAAATGTGAGGTTTCCTTTCCTTCTTTTTATGATTGACTTCTAGTTTGATGCCTTTCTGGGCAGAAAAAATTGCTGGTAAGATTTCAATCTTTGTGAATTTGCTGGTTCTGGTCCTGTGGTCCAGTACCTGATTGATCTTGGAGAATGATCCGTGCACCCTTGAAAAATATGTGCATTCCTTTCTTACAGTGTGCAATGTCCTGTAGATGTCTATTAGGGCCATTTGGTATTGGCATTTGTGTCCCTGTTAATTTTCTGTCCTGTAGATCTGTCCCTTGTGACATTGTTTAAAGTCTCCTGCTACGTATGTATTTCTTAATGTCTTTTTTCAAAGATGGTAGTAATTGCCTGGCATATTGTGATGCTCCTTCATTTGGTGCATATATATTGATGTGTTATATCTTGCTGGTGTATTGTCCCCTTCATCATTATATAGTGGCCACTTTTGTCTCATTACTTCTTAGTCTGAAACCTACTTTGTCTGATATGAGTATGGCTGTACCTGCTTTCTTTTGGGGTCTGTTTGCTTGTAGGGTTGTTTCCCAGCCTTTTGCTATCAATCATTATTTATCTTTAGCAGTTAGTTAACATTATTTATCTTTAACATGTTGCCTGGAGGCAACATGTTGGATTCTGTTTTTCAATCCATTCTGCTATTCTGTTTCTTTTTATTGGTGTGTTTAGTCCATTAACATTTAGGATGATTATTGATATATGGTGGTCTGTACTTGTCAATTTGTTCATCTCTCTTTTTTTTTTTTTTTTGTGATTCAGTTCATTTCTTTGTTCCTTTCTCCCGGTGATTCTTCTGTTGGTTTACATTTTAAGGTTTCTTGTAGTAAGGGAAGCTTGGTTGTGATGAGTTTTTGGAGGTTTTGTTTGTCTAAAAAGAACCATATTTCCCCCTCACATATGAAGGGGAGCTTTGCAGGATAAAGTATCTTTGGCTGGCATTTTTCATCTCAGAGATTTTTGTATACCTCACTCCATTCTTTTAGCTGTAAATGTCTCTTCTGAGAAGTCTGTGGTTAGCTTAACAAGTTTTCCTTTATCTGTTTATTGCCTCTCACTAACTTCATTATTTTTTCCTTGTCTTCAATTTTTGGTGTTTTAACTATTATGTGTCCTGCTGCTTTTTTTCTTTCATTATAGTATTTTGTGTTCTTCTAGAGTTTTGTATGTCTATTTTAATTTCTTTCTTCAGGTTTGGAAAATTCTCTTCCATTTTTTCTTCAAATATTTATTGAATTCCTTTGCCCTTCTCTTCTCCTTCAGGGTTGCCTATTATTCTGATGCTGGTTTTTCTCAAGTTGTCAAATATTTCCCTGGGTGTATATTCATTTTATAATTTTTTTCCTTTGCATATCTATTTTTCTGTTTACTTATTTATTTATTTATTTATTTTATAGGCCTTGGTCTTACAGAGTGCTAATCCTTTCTTCCATTCCTCTATTCTTTGTTCTTGATTTTTCCCTGAGCTCTTTAGTTCTTCTATTGTTCTGTTAGCTTCTACCAATTTATTTTTAAGGATCCATTCTCATCTCTCAATTCACTGATTATGTTTTTCAGCCCATTCTTTCATTTTCTGTCTTCTCTGTTAAATCTTCCAGTTTTTTGACTATGAGGGCTCTGAATTCTTTATCTGTCAGGTTGCAGTATTTTTCTGCACCTGTGTTTTTGGTTTCAATGGGCTAACTTACTTTCTGAGGTGTGTTGGTCTCAGGATCGTTGGTTTGATCATTTGTGATTTTCCTTTTTCCCATAGTTTGCTTTTAGATTTGTTCTGCCCTTGATGTGCTAGTACCAATGGTGCCAATGGTGCTTAGTGGCATTGCTGGGTTGCAGGAGTATTTGCAAGTTTGTGTGCTGCAGTGGTTAAGGGCAGGAATAAAGATGTAGTTCCCTGAGTCTTCTCCCTCTGGTGCTCTTATCTGTGCCTCTAATACAGTATCTGAACTTTCCAACTCTAAGGTAGGGTGTTGGGGTTTCAGTGCTGGAGCGCAGTATGGACTGGATGGTGCTGCCAGCCAGTTTGGTGGGGGAGTTTGTCCAGTGGCGTGGCGAGTGGAAGAGGAGCCTGGGTCTGCGCTCTCTTCTCCCAGGCCACCCAGCATGGTGCAGGTATGATGGGAGCATCCCCTGCTTTGTCTGAGGGCTGGGCTCACACTGAGGAGGTGGAAGAGCATGCCAAAGTGGGGCCTAGGCCCATGTTAGTTTTCCTAATTGATTAGTCTATGCTCAAATTAGAGCAATTTGAGCCAGACACGGTGGTACGTGCCTTTAATCCCAGCCTTGGAGGGCAAGGCAAGCAATCGCTTGGGTCTACAGGTTGGAGACTACCCCAAGCAATACAGCAAGACCTAGTCTCAAAAAATAGCCAGCTTGGGTGGCGTAACCTATAATTCTAGCTACCTGGGAGGCTGTTGCTGGGGATTTCTTGAGTTTGTGGGATCTACCCCGGGCAACATTGCAAGACTTAGTCTCAAAATACAACAACAACAAATTAGAGTAATTTGTTTTAGGAAGTAAACAACAATAAAGTATAGCTGTTGGGGGAGAAATGGTATTTGGATCAATAACCAACAATTTAAATAATTAAAAAAGAATTTGTAAGGAGTTGTCAACGTCCTACTGTTATGTTTGTTTCCTTGATTCCTTTTCTTTAAATTTAACTTACATTTTAGAAAGAAAAATATATTCAACTTTTGGTACTACTGAGTTAAAAACAAACAAAAAAAGCAAATATGTTAACATCAAATCATCAAAAACTCTATCCTCTTCTTAGTCACGAATGTAATGTTGGTTTCAGTATTGCAAACTAGTGCTCTAATTATAATATCTTTGGATCATTTTCTCTGGTAGTAGGCAGAAATGTATTTCTTTTGGTCATACTGCATGAAGATTGACCTTAACCACAGACTTGTTTTGTAATTCCTTTATGTAGAAATCTAGTGGTAGACACCATGTTATTACATCAGCAGAGTATAAAATCAAGAGAATGAAAACTTGATAAGACTGTATCCAGCTTTTAAAATATAGTATTTTTAGATATTCATGCCTAGAAATCTTTCTTAACATTAAATATATCCTTTTCTAGGTATAAGCAATTACAAACAGTAATAGAATATGTTATAACATAATAAAGATATGTGATGTATTTGATATAATATAAATGAAAATAAATACAAGGGATAATATATGTTGGAAGAACAGCCCATAGGCCAATTCAAAATGTAGGTGAAGAAGAAGGAAACATTTCCAGTTATTCTTTATAGACATATGGAAATGAGTGACAGAAATGAGTAGTACATGCCAAACAGAGTCCAATTAGGTATTAAAAATGAGCCAACAAATTGTCTAGGTACAAAATTTTCTTCACATTACTCATCTCTAAGTGGATTTGTGACATCAACGTTGACAAAAAAAATAAAATAAATCAATATCTTTGTTATGCTGTGAAATACAAAGGAAATTATTTAAACTTTATAATTTTTTAAAACTTAAAATTTTACGCAAGAAAATTAGCTTGTTAAAAAAAATGCAACACCTAATCTATTACTCATATTTGGAGTTAGAAGTGTCAAATGGATAATCGTTATACAAATACATATTTTCGAATCAAAACTATAATAAGCCAAGACAGACTAGAAAACTACATACTAATAAAATAGATGAAGGCAGTACCATAGCTAAAGACTTCAACAACCCTTTATTGTAAATGGACAGATGCACCAGGCAGAAAATCAGTAATGACATAGTTGAACTAAATAGCATCATCATTCAACATGATATGTTTGACATGTGTAGATTACTTAATTCTATACTAGCAGAATGCATATCTTCTCAGCGCACATGGAATATTCACCAAAACAGAGCACTTTTTGGGCCATAAAACACACCTTTACAAATTAAAACAAAAATAGAAATCATATAGTATGGATATTCAAACCAAAATGGTATTGATCTAGAAGTAAACAAAGATAACTGGAAAATCCCAATAGAGATGGACATTAAAGATTAGCAAATAACATGAGTCGAGGAGAAATTTCAAAAAAATATCAGAAATATTTGAACCGAATAAAAATCATTTAATCAAAATTTGGGGATATAGCGAAAGCTGTGCTTTGAGGGAAATTTATAGTACTGAGTATATATGTTGGAAAAGAAAAATATTTAGTCAATATTAGAACTTTATGCCTTGAGAAACTAAAAAAGAAGAGCAAGAGCAGTTCAAAATAAACAGAAGAAAATTATAACAGGAATCGATTAAATTGAAAATAGGACATCGATAGAGGAAATCAACAAAACCGAAAGCTGTTTTTTTAAGAAGTTCAGGAAAATCGATGTCTCTAGCCATACTAACAACAATATGGAGAGAGAACAAAAATACTAATGCCAATAAGGAAAGAATGACTATCACTAAAGATTTGGGGGTTTCAGAAGGCTAGTAAGAGAATATACGAACAGCTCTATGCCCACAAATTTGATTACTTGAGTGAAATACACCATTTTATGTTTTTTTGTTTTGTTTTTTTTATTAAGATAACATTTGATTACATCACTGTACATTATTTAAGGGAATAGTCTCACTCTTCTTCAGATGTGTGTAATCATACTACTGAAATACTGGTAGTCCCTCTTCAGAGACCATTTGGCTCCCTCCCCACTTTGTTCCCTCTTTCACTAGTAACTTCCGTTTCTAGGGTCTTGGTTTAGTTTGTTCAGGTTTGTTGTATTTCTCCATATTCCACATATGATTAAAATCATCTAGGGTTTGTCTTTCTTCTCCTGACTTATTTTACTCAGCCTAATTCCCTCCAGTTTCATACAAGTTGTCACTAATAGCAAGAGTTCTTATTTTTATATAGTTTAGTATTCCATAGTGTATTAATATAATATCTTCTTAATCCACTTTTCTCTGTCTTTGGGCATGTAGGTAATTTCCACAACTTATTTATTGTAATAGTGCACAATGAAAATTGGAGTACACATATCCCTTCATATTATTGTTTTTATATTCTTTGGGTAGATATCTAGAAAGAATCCCTGGATAAATGGTAGGTCTATTTTTAATTTGTCAGGGAAACAGTATACTGTTTTTCATAGGGCTTGAGGCAGTCCACATTCCCATAAACAGTGTATGATAATTCTTTCTCTCGTCACATCCTTGCCAATATTTATTGTTTCTGGTTTGTTTTTATTGTGAGTCATTCTCATTGAAGTAAGGTGGAATCTCATTGTAGTTTGGATATGCATTTCTCTGATAAATGATAGTGAGAATTTCTTCATGTGCCTATTCACTATCTGCAGGTTTTCTGTGGAGAAATGAAATAGTAAACCATGAAAAAACTTGAAGGAATCTTTAAGTGAGAAAAAAAGACAATTTGAAAAATCTACATATTATGTGATTTCAACTGAAATCCTGAGAAAGTCATAATTATTAAAAGAGGCAATAAGTGGTTTCCAGGAACAGATAGATGGGAAGGAAGAAATAGGTGGAGCACAAAGATTTTGGGAATATGAAATTATTTGTGTGTGATATTGTAATAAAGCATACCATATTATCATTTATAAACTGATAGAATGTACAGCATCAGGAATGACATGTAACATAAATGATGGTCTTTGGTGATTTGTCAATGTAGATTCATCAATAATTATGCACGTATGACAATTCTGGGGATGTTGATAATGGGGGAGGCTCTGGGGTGTGAGGTGTAAGGAAAATCTCTGTATCTTCCCCCATATTTTTGCTGTGAACTTAAGACTGCACTCAAAAACAAAATTCTTCATAACAAAAACAGTGTATTTTGATAAAAGCACTTTATTTTATCCCTCTGAGATTGTGAATAGGAGTTCAAAGAACTGTATATTTGGGAATTAAATACAGCCATAATTGCCTCTGGCAGGGGTGTGAAAAGAATCATACTGTTTCTTGTGTAGGAGAAATCAACCTCCTGACTTAAGCTTGAGTTTCCAGCTTTGTGTAAGAAATTGGTGAGAAAAACATTTATGACATCCTCTATAAGGCTTAGAAAAGCTGAATACTTAATCGTTCAGATATAAATGATACATTGCCTATGAGGGAAGTTGCAGTAAATACTAATCTAAATTCTATTCCTATTGTCTTTTTATTAGCACTTACTACAATCTGGCTGTATTTAATTTCCAATGAAGCTGAAAAGGGATCCTGAGGTATTAGAGAAACAAATTAGCAGTATTATTACAGAGATTATTTCAGTGAATTGTGTTTTTGCTTATTTGTTTATATTTGTTCTTGACATGATTTTGTGAATTAATGTGCCAAGGAAGAAATCATCTAATTTAGCCCGTTCCTATATGTCTAGTATAGCTAACTATTTTTGCATAATCAATAGGTAAAGTTCATTTTGAAATCATTTCCAAGTTAATATATGATATTTAGTAGGAGAAATTAAACCGATTATTTTAGCAACTGAAACATAATGTGATTTTAAGTTATTTCTTTATGCAGCACTTCAATTAAGTAAATTAATATATTTATAAGTCTACTTATTAACCTCAGTTTAACTATACACATAAACACACACATACTTTTAGAAGAATTTATAGCAATATCAATAATAAGCTTAAAAATTAAAATGGAAACAAGTCGTATTTCTTTATCCCTACTCCTATACTTGTCTTATTGTCATTAAAACATTTTTTGGATAATAGTAGTAAAATTTTAAAGTGAGTCACCTAAATTAACATTACCAAATTTTAGCTATTGAAATTTTAAAATCACACCAAAGAAACATTTAAAATTTCCCCCTATGTTCTTATTAATGCTAACATATGGACTATATAAAAAGTGCTAGACAGGGTGAATAGCGTCTTTCACATACAAGTGCATATTCTTGATAAAGAGATTGATTCACACTGAAGTTGTGGGGCACAGATTTGAATTTGACTCTGCAATTTACTAGCTGTGCAATGCCATTGAAATGTTTTGTTGAAACATTCACTTCTACACTAATATCCTAACAAAATAACATTGTTAAGACTGCAAGGATGTTTTTATTAGATAATATCTTACTTATTCATACATCTTACACCTAATAAGTGATCAAGTAATGATATACCTGTCCTTTGAGATAAAAGTGTCTTTCTTTGCACATCTATTGTCCATGGGTAAAAAGTGCAGTTGTTTAATTAAAAAAAATTAGCACATACTTTTTTTAAAAAAAATGAAAAAGGACGTGGCATTTTGACTGACTAAATTGTGCAAGTTCATATTCCTGAGGACAGTGACGAATATCTTATTTCAGAATTCCTTTTTCACTACAGGTTAGTGCTAGAACATTGATATATTAAATTGGATTTTCTTTATTTAATCTTCTCATCGGCGGCAGCAAAATATACTTGAATTTCCCTGTTGAGAATAATGTACACTTGCTCTGCCATTTACTTGCCTAGAAAAGACATTAAAGTACTTTTGCTTAGCAAATGTTATATTGTTGGATTAGATGCAACCCTACAGATGCACTGTAAAGTGTAATTTAATATCAGAATGTAATAATACATACTCCAGTTCATCACCATGTGGCTGTTTCTACCCAAAGCTTCTTAACCTGCTTTGCAAATCAGTAGACATTACTGATGATCATAAATAACACAATAGACACTTGTGACAAGTATCTATGTGTTATCAATGAAGGTGCCTTTATTTTAGAACTTTTTCAAATCAAAACTTGTTATAAGTTCTTATTGATCTTGAAATATCAAGATAAAACCTAACAATTTATAACACCTGAGTAAATTAATTCTGCTAATGGTTGCCCATATGACAACTCCAACTCAAAAGGGAAGGTAAATATCCTTTGGAATTATGCTCAGGGTGTTCTATGTGTAATCATAATGTAGACTTTCCAGTTTAATGGCATGCTCTCTCCTCTGCACATTCAATATGCTTTCTTGTCACTTGTCACAGTTTTCCATAGGAAACTGATATAAAGAAGAGATTTAAAATTAATAATACACCTTTCCAAGGACATTAAGAGTTGGAAGGGCATTTAAAAATTAATTATGGTGTGGTAGAGAATATTGGGAGATGTGAGTAATAGTAATCTTCATGTATTTAAATCCCTATGTCTCTAACGTTGTTAGAACATAGATTCCCATTGTATGTACACAACTACTATGCTCATTGAAGCACTATTTATTATAAACAAGTTAAGAAAACATAAGTGTACACCAACAACTGAGTGGACTAAGAAATTTGGTATCTTTATTTACACAGTGGAATAATAATTATAAAATATAATTAAGATGGAATCTTGCCTTTGAAATTACATGGATAGAATTGGATTATACTAACTGAAATATTTGGAAGTCTTTGGAATACTTTGGAAGTCTTTAGAAGATTAAATTGAAGTCTTTGGAAGGTGAAATAGAAATACCAGCTAATTTTACTTACATGTGTAATATAAAGAAATAAAACAAAGGACTAGACAAACAAAAACTAAACAAATCCTAGATGTGATGGTAGATTTGAGGCTACCAGAGGGATAGGAAAAGGGTGGAGGTATAGAAGGAGAGGAGGGCTATGGGTACTTTGGTCATGGGTGCTTTGATTATGTATGTGATAGAGTAACATTTATTTGAAGAGGTGTGAATCTGTAAATCTGAATCATATAGTGTACTGAAAACATTACCTCAATAAAACAACATTGAAAATCTTTTTATTTAAAAAAAAAGCTCAATAAAATTGTATGCCCTGTTCAAGTCTACATAGGTAGAAGGGCAACACTTATTTCCACTGAGATACAATTCTATGTTCTCTGCCTTCTCACAATGCTCATTAGTACTGGTCTAATGAATAAACACAAAAGAGCAATTTGTATGCTTCAGCTGAAGTTACCTTAAAGAGAAAGGTAACTAAAAAGGCTCCAAAAATGCATATATTTACTATAAATACATATTTTTGAGTAATGTTACACATTTTACACATATGTTACATGTCCACAGTCACACAGACAATAAGGTCATGTTCATGTACAGTCATATTGTTCCTCTATGAAGCGGATGCCTACTTTGACCAAACTGCCCTAGAAGCTTTTCTGTTCAGAGTTTGATATGAGATCCTTCCTCCCTGGTAGAATCTAAACAATCATATTAGAAAATGCCATGAGAGAGAGAGAGAGAGAGAGAGAGAGAGTGTGTGTGTGTGTGTGTGTGTGAGAGAGAGAGAGAGAGAGACAGAGAGAGAGACAGAGACAGAGACAGAGACAGAGACAGAGACAGAGACAGACAGACAGACATCTTGAGCAAATCTATTCTTGGTAGGAAATGAGAGGAATAATGGGTGGGTGGGTAGATAAGGGAGGAAAAAGTGTGAGACATGATCTAGTGACAGAGTAGAAAATGGGGGCAACAGATGTTCTAATGCTGTCCATTGCAAAGATAAAGAATCAACTAATATTCTACCTACTGACATTCTATTGTCTAGGAATCTCTTTTAGCCAGCTTAATCGCATAAGCAGCAGTGAGAAACCAGCCCAGTAGAGATTGATTTTCTAATTCCCTGACCTTAGAGAAAGGCCCTGTTGTAGTTCTCAGTCAGATCCCTGTTCCCAGAATGAGGGAGCTTCCAGATATAATTATTCAAAGCAGACGCCTTCTTCAGATGTGGCCCTGAAAACTGTAATTGAGGTCTCACCAGTTATCACCACTCCCTATAAAGATTCCTGAGAAAATAGTTCCCAAATTCTGTCTGGGTTAAAATAGTTCAGAAATATAATAAGTATATGATTCATCCTTTTTATATTCTTTTAACAGTGAATTGAGATATTAAAATATAGCTCCTTAATTTCAAAAATGATAGTATTAATGATAGCACAGACAAATCTGAAAGGACACAAATGTGTAATGATAGTCATTATGCCATGCCTATGATATTTTGACTCATGCTTAAGTGACTTTAATAAAATTTTCTGTCAATTTTTATTAAATAGGCCAATATTCACAGGTCAATTTTGCAAAATAACATTATATATATAATGTTTTATATATATATATATACATATATATATATATATATATATATATATATATATATACCTTGCTTAGTTGTTATATAAATCCCTAGCAACCTGTCTCAGTATTTTTCTATATGAACTACTTTAGCCTTATATAATTTAGCTTGATTTTAATTTTTCTTTCTCACACAAGTCATCTAGTTTTAGGAGTATGCAAACATCTAGAACAGAGTAGAATTTACACATCACTTAGTTTGTCCAACTTTTGGAAGTTGAGGACTAGAAATGAGCTTATACTTCCTAAATGAATGAGAAGATGCATCTATCTATTGAAATTTAATGCTTGCTAGAATTTTTTTAGATATTTTTTATTTCTTATATAGCAAATTTCTATGTAGTCAAATATTATTAACCCTAAATTTAGTGGAAATCATTATTTAAAATGACACATCTCAACACCTGATATATTGCCATTAGTGTTCATGCTTATGAATCATACAAAATAATTTTTGAAGCCATCAGATAAAGAATTAATTCTCTGTGTATACTTACTGCTAGCAAGTAGAAAAGGAATTTCAAAGGGAAAGTCTAAGTGTACTATCACATGACTAAAGAAAGATAGAAAGAGGATCTTTAAGGACTGAAAAATGTCATTAGATATATGAGAAAGAGGAAGTAGTGTTTATAATCAAATTAATTAAATTGGTTTTATTTACGTAAAATAAACATGTTGTATTTGTATCATATTACATACACATAGCACATAGCAAAAGTATAATCTGTATATTAGGAGGTAATGGAAAAATATTTGTGAGAAAATTTGACCATGTAAAATCACCATGCATCTTTCCATAATGAGTTCATCCAATAAAAGAATAATTCAAGAAACTTTGCTGAAGAGTTTAGATGATCTCAAATTATATGACAGTAATAGCACATAAGAGACTATCAAGTGATTTTGGACATGTGATGAACCCCAGGACAACATGATGGATTTAAATATAAAGAAGAGTAGAATATAAAGTTTTATATTGAAACAGAATATTAGCATTTACATCAATACAGATGAACAGTTAAAGATTAGAGGGGGAAAAGTATATGAATTTTGAATTAAAATGACAAGGCAGATCATTTTCTTTTGGGACTAATACAGTTTTCAGAGTTGAAAAAATACTGTTTGTTCACAATTTTAGGGCCAAAATCCCTTTAATGTCTATTGAATTTGAGATGATAATAGATACGATCAGTCAAACTAGAATACAGGTAAGAGATAATGAACAACAGTTAAATATGGGAGTGACTTAAATTGAAGTGACCTTTTAAAATTAATCAAGTAGTAAAATACTATGTACCTACTTATCTTTAGATGTGGATATCCATCTTTATGCTTCTCTGGTACTATTTTATACAGTCCTCAATTTTAATGTTCTCCATTCTCTTACCCAGGTTAGAAATTTTAGAGCACAATTGAAAGTCGGGGTGCTCCTGGCATCATTTTGAGACCCTTCTGCTTTTCCCAACCATGAAAACTAAATCTCAGAGTATAAAACTAAGAGCCATCAGGTGCACCTTATTACAAATCTAATGTAGCCCCTCTACTACATTAATATTTACATTTGGGCCTTATCTCTCTATTAGTGTATTTAAAAATGTTTGTCCCCTGGTAAAATTGTTTCAAACATTTGAGCAGCCAAGTTTAACCTAGAAGATATGTTTCTGAAATCACACTAGTAGAGAGCCCATGTTTAACTCTGGCCCATGGTAAAATGGTTAAATCAGAATTGTGAAGTAGCAAGGATTGAATGTTTAATAAATACCACTTATTCCATTTAATAAACATCACTTATTGCGTTTCTAAATATATGGCTATCTATTCTGAATATTTTAAATGACTTTAGAAGATAAAAAAAAAAACATGAAAAAAATTAGCCATGAATGTCCTGTTCTCCTTCAATGTGACAATATTTGCTATGTGCTTTCAGAAGTTTACAAACTACTTATAAAAATTTGGGAAGTTATGGTAACTTATTTGTCATTAGTTTTCTCCACAGAACTTTTTTCTTCAAAGGTATATCAAACACTGAATTACACTGAATTTATTTTTACTCTAACTCCATAGTCAATGTCAATCTAATACTATTCAATATTAGGCTTAAAGTCAAAAATAAAAATATTCAAAATATATTCTAGTGGATTTTTTTATTTGCACACACACATATATATTTTTACATCACTGTATACCTCGGGTTTCTCCCTCCATCCTGTTACCATGAACCATCATCTTAGTCTCTTATGACCATCCCTTCCCTGATTTATTCTCTCCCCATCTCTTGCTCTATGCTTTAGTTCTGTTGACAGTTTTAAATTTTACGTGTCGTTTTGTTTGTTTTCCCTATATCCTGCATATAGGTGGAATAATCCAGTAGTCCTCTTTTTCTGGCTTCTTTCTGCTGCTATAACTCCTTCCAGGTCCACCCATGTTTTGTTATCACAAATGAATCAAATTTGTCATTTTTTAAATAATTTTAATTTTATTTATTTTAAATCACAACCTTGGTAAATAGTCTTTGGGATAACTTCCTCTCTGACACCTCCTTCATTCACCCAAACCCCTCTCTTTGTTGTTTGCTAGTCTGCATTAAGTCCTTTAGTGACTTTCTTTCCTGTGGCAGTGTCCTTTCATTGGATGAGGGACTGTGTTCTTGGAACCAGGCGAACCGTGTTGGTAGGTTTCAGTGTTAACCATGCGTTGGGCATCCAGTCTAAATTAATTCTCTGGTTGTGGTCTGTTCATGTTTTCTCATTGCAGGCTGTATCTTCCATCTCCACTCCGTTCTGTTGTTTTGCTGCTTTACCTTGTTTAGGGGAGCTAGGGGGTCTCACCCCTCCAGTCAATGTCGGTGAAGAAGTTTCTCTGTGGATACAGGCATCTGTGAATGGCCGTTGTAGATTATTTCCTCTGCCTCAGTTTGCAGCTTTGCTAAGGGGCCAATGTTCCCACTCTTTGGCCTTCCTCTCCTCTCTCACTGGGTGGAGAGGGGTGCCTCACTTTTCTAGAAGTCATCTCTAAAATGAGATCTTGCATCTTTCAGACCTGGTGAGCACATAGGTGTTCTTCATGATGTCGTGTTTCCATAGTTGTTTCTTCCTCCTCCTGCAGATTAGCTGGGGTGAGAGTGAAGTGAAAGGGGCATTCCCCTTCCCCCCACCCCCTGCTGCCCATGCACTGGTACCTCCCTGTATGGGGGGGTGGGGCCCAGATGGCCAGGCATGCACCCTCCCAAGCCCCCTGGGGATGAGGACTGGGGGAAATATGCCCCGGCCAATCTAGGCTACAGATGACTACCTCATGCAACCATCTGCTGATGGATGGGGGCTAAAACCCCACTCAGGCCGGGCACAGTGGCTCAGCCTATGGAGCAGCTGGGGCTAGGGATTGCGGTTTGAGTCCCACCAGAGCAACAGAACAAGACCTATTGCCCCCCCCCTGCCCAAAATAGCTGGGCATGCCTGTCAACCTAGCTACCTGGGAAGCTGAGGCTGGGAATTGCTTGAGTCTGTGGGCCCCTGGGTATGTGAGCCTGCGGTTTCATGGGCAAAAGTAGCGAGACCTAGTCTCAAAAAACAATAAAAATAAAATAAAACCCCACTCAGGCGCCCCTCCCAGATTCTCCAGGCACAAAAGGCTTACCCAGGGGTTATCACCGCCTTTGCTCCCCACTGGCAAGGGAGCTCAATGGTCCAGCACCCCTGGCAGGCAAGCAGCCTTCTTCGGCTCAATTTGTTATTTTTGATGACTAATACTCCATTTTGTACATATACCACAGCTTTCTGACCCATAATCTGTTTTGGGGTATTTGGGTTGTTTCCATATCCTGCCTATTGTAAATAGTGTTGCAATAAACATCCAAGTACAGGTGTCCTTTTGAATTAGTATTTTTTATATCCACTGTGTAGATTCCCAGAAGTAGGATTGCAGAAATAAAAACACACATAGATTGATGGAACAGAATCAAAAGTCTAGAAATAAAGCCACACATGTATGGTCAATTAATTTTTGACAAAGGGGGGAAAATGCACATTGGAACAAGGATAGCCTCTTCAATAAATGGTGCTGGAAAAACTGGTCACTAGATGCCAAAAAAAAAAAAAAAAAAAAAAAAAAAAAAAAAAAAAAAAAAAAAAAAAAAAAAAAAAAAAAAAAAAAAAAAAAAAAAAAAAAAAAAAAAAAAAAAAAAAAAAAGAAGACATACTATTCCCTTATGCCATGTACAAAAACCAACTCAAAATGGGTAAAAGACACAGTATAAAACCTGAAACCATAAAATACACAGAAGAAAACAAGGGTAAAACACGACAAGACCTACACTGTAGAAACTTCTTTCAGGACACATCTACAGATGCTAAAAAAATGAAGGAAAATATAAATAGCTTGAACTACATCAAGTTTAAAAGCCTCTATAACAAAAGAGACAATAACCAAAACAAAAAGAAACCTAACCAATTGGGAAAAATTTTTTTTCTTCTATACAAGTGATAAAAGAATCTGATAACAAATATCCACAAAGAACTCACACAACTTAACAAAGACAAAGCAAAAGGCTCAGTCAAAAAATGAGAAAAGAGCTAAAAAGACTGTTCTCCAAAGAGGAAATACAAATGACCAATAGGCATATGAAAAAAAGTGCTTGTGATATTTTGAATTTGGTTTAATTTTAAAATTGATTTATCATATAAATGGATACTGTAAAAAATGTGTGCATGTGTTCTGCTTCTGTTAGTACTGTTAGATTGACACTAAAAAGTTGTTTGGCTATTTATTAATTATAAAAACTTAAGGGACTTTATTTTTTTTCTGATCATTGGTTGCATAAATATTTATTTTTTTAATTAAGCAATTTTTTCTTTAATTTCTTCGCTGAGTGTCATGCCAAAGGATTGCATTCAGAAGTCTCTCTAAATAAATTGAAATGACTCTAAAGGATGCCTGGGGCATGTGTAATCTGCACACAAAATCAACAGTTATAGTATAATATAAGCATATGGTAGCTAGATTGCATTGAAAATTATGATGTAATTTCATTACTTTCACACCAATTATAACCAAGCTCAGAATAAAATAGCTATCAAACACTCCAACCTATTTATTGACATTTATGCCTGGAGAAGTACAAAACAATATTGAATACTAGTTTTATTTGCTACCGGTATTTATTTATAGAAAGTGGCAGCTATAATTAATGTAGTCAGATTTCATAACATGTAAATGGGCTGCTAAAACACAGGGAAACTAGATACAGTTCAACTATTACAGCCAACTTGCCTCATAGAGGCAGAGTTGTATTGTGTATTCAACTCTAAAATGGTACCCGTGGAAGTTTCAAAATGCATTTCATTTACCATTGTTCTTTCACACTTCCCAGATTGGCCAACTGGAGTTCAGAGAAAGTAGCATTAGATTCAGCCATAGTTTAATGGCAAACAGAGGCTGACAAGATTCCTACAATCAATATAAATCCCACTTTCCTAATTTTTTCTCTAGACAGGTGAAACAAACCACATATTTAAAGGAATGTTAATGCTCTGTGCAGGAAAAAATAGACAATGGAGTCCTTAGCAAATATGCTAACGATACTAAAAAATTTGCTAGTTATTTACTGAGAATTGTTTATAGAGAAGAAACACAAAGATGACTGAATTTAAAGAACTCAGAGTGGGTTTTATATTGCAAGCTTGCAGAATGTTGAGCAGCAACAAGTCTCTGTAGACAGACTGGGACTCAATCTTGAGTTGCCCATTTGTTAGGTGTAAAATTACAGCAAAGTCCATTAGTTTTCAAGATTTCAAGATTGCTTCTTTACCAAAAGGACATACACCAAATAGTAGTGTTTTTGTCTGGATTGAATAAGGCAATGTCTAGCACTGTGCTTGGCATAGGGCTAGTTCTCAAGAACGGATGTTTTTGGGAACTGTTGCTACTCTTGTAGCATATTGAGATAAACATTCATGAAGCATATTAACAATCTCATAGGAACTTAAAGGGAGCTCAATTATAAAGAATGAAAAGGAAAAAGGGCAAAATTTAGGTCAGAAAGAAAGAAGGGCCATTAGAATAAGTAGTCATGAAGACATGATTTTGCATATCCCCAGGCTCTCCTCATTTGCTGTGATCATAAGACTTACTTTGCCAATAAATTAAGAACATACCACTTATGAGTGTCATCTCTGAGAAAAAGCACTCAAGAATCAGTGCAAAAGCAGTTTCACCAAGTAGTTTTCTGTAAGTGTTATCAATTTGAATCCCTTAGTATGGGGAACAGAAATAAGCCTGTCAACTTGTGATAACTGTAGAATAAGTTTTTAAAAAGCCATTTGTTCTTACAACATATTCTATTCAATCCTAACTGACCAAGCCTGGACATTGATGGTTTACTACAAGAGAAAGTGTAGTTAGAATATAAGGTAAGATGATTAATAAAAAAATGATAATAAAAACCTAGAATGTCATTATAAAGAGCAGAGGAATTTTTCTTATAGTCAATATAAAAACATCCGATTTTGTTTATATATTTTAATACTGGTGTGTATTATAAACTTCTAAAGTATGAATGTGGCAAGTAGAAAAATGGAGGCAGGAAGTTTTTATAATAAACAATGCAATATCGTGAAAGGAAAGAGGTGTGAAAGAATTAGAAAAATATCAAAATATTGGTGCTGTATGCTAAATTTATAAGGTACTAAAGAGCTTAGAAACAAATAAAGCTCTGTTGATTATGTAGATTTTAATGAAGTAAACTGAATTAGGTGATAGAGAAAAAATCGTTAAGCAAATGTATACAATTTTGGAAAGTTAGAAATCTACACAAAACATCTTGGATGTCAACCTTAGGGATTTATGGAAACAAAAATTGCATTTAGAAAATTATTAGATGGTATAAGAAGTACTTCAACTTCATAAATATATATTTCAAATTTTCACACAAAAATTTTAAGACATGATCAGGGACTTATAAACTCTTTATAGAGAAATAAAAAGGAAAAATAGACTAAATAGAAGTGAATATCAATAATTATGAAGACCTTAATCACAGGTTCTGTTCCTAATGTTTTCTGTTATTTCATTTAGAAACAGTTTACAGTAAGATATTAAACCAAAATTCATGATGTATGTGTAAAGCTTTGGTTTCCCAAGATAATTAGCTAGAATTTCTCTTCTGGAATATTTGTGTTATCATTTGATGCCTGCATAAACAAATTAAATAATAGTGCATTTCTTTATTTAATACTAAGGGTGGTAACAAAACTATAATCAGACAAGAAATTAAGCATATGATATAAATCTTCAATTTTAAATATTTATTGTTTGAACACTGGTCTTTTCTTTTAGAACCTGAGTTTACTGATATCAAGGATTAAATTATTTTCTTTTTTTAAAATTTTATCCCGGAGTAACTGCTCACTTCATGCTTATTGGTTACAGGAACTGACTTGATGGTCCTTTTAATGCAATGCATTCAAGGGCATTTTTATATTTCTAGCAAAAATTTACTGAGATACAAATGTATGGTTAGTCATAGCATTGTATATCAAATGAATGAAAAATGAATGATCCCAGAAATACTTATCATAATACTCATAAAACTATGAATGTTCAAAAACATTGATATAAATGCTATAGGAAAAATACTTCAAACTATTGGAACATGGAAAAGTTTTTATTTTTTCAAATAATTACCACCATTTACTTATAGCTATCAACTCTTGTAGTGGTTAGCAGGTTTCATGGATAACAAATCTATCAATCTAACTATAATTTTCATTCTTTGTTTCTTTGTTAATAGATCCAATATAATCCCATTGTTATAATAGCTCTGTTGCTTTAAGATCATCAGTCTGATAATTTGAATCATACCAAACTTTTAACTTCAACCTATGAGGTCTGGAGAGAGCTGGACTTCTGAGGCCTGCCTTTTCCATGTGGAAACAGCTTTTGGAATCATTATTTCTTTGATTTTTCTTTTCTTTTATGCTCTAAAATACACCTTGACAAGTGGCTCTCTACCTTGGTTATCCAGTGGCTTCTTTCACTGATGGGAAACTCACCTGTGCACATCTTAGCTGGTAGCCTTATGCAAATGTGAAGGCAGGCAAGACTGCAGGCTCCTTTCATAATACCAAAATTCATATACAAAGGAAAAAAAATAGAGCAGATCTTCCATATCACTTGAAAACAGAAATATTCAAGAAGAAGGTTTCCCTGGAATGCCTTTTTATACATTTTTACTGCACCTTATCTCATCGCCTGGTTTCAAGGCTGCCTTGCTCTCTCTGTTAGCTATCTTGGGATATCATATCAAATACTGTAGATTGAGTGGCTTAAACAGCAGAAATTTATTTCTCACAGTTCTGGAGGTTAGATGTCTGAGATTGGATGCTGATGAGAACACGAGAAATCTAATTTTGTCTTGCAGAAGGGTAACTTCTCTTTGTCCTCACATGGTGTTGGTGATGGAAGGGAGAGGGAGAGAGAGAAAGATTATTTGGTGCCTTTTGTTTTTTTTCCTATAAAGGGACTAATCCCATCAAGAAGATCCCACCCACATGACCTCCTCTGCACTGAATTACCTCCCAAATCCATCAGATTCAGGATGGGAACTGAATATATGTATTTGGGGGTACACAATTCTGTACATATTTTTCTTCCAGGTGCAAGTAGATACCACTCACACAACAGAAGGTCGATGAGTGCTAATATTATTATGCCCTAATTAATTCATTTTTCTATGACCCTATACCTGACACTATTGTAGGAGATGTACCAATGTTCCCTTCCTCCGCAGGGATATAAGGAGAGAGAATATTCACAATTTAAAATTTCATTTACTGAAAGTAATTTTGTTCTTCAGCCATTTCTGCAGCTCCTTCCTGTGTTGCTCAGGAAGCATCGTAAGCTGGCCTTGCCAAAATGCCTGTGCTTGCTCAGAACTAGTGGTGTGGTGTGGCTTCTACTGATGTTATCACCCATCACTTTCAAGTCATGATTCTTGGAAAGAGGATCCCATTTGGGATTTAACATGCCCCATCTTAAATTTGCTAGACACTTCTCACGAATATTTGACTTCTTAAAATACAAATGCCATACATGATAACCCAGTCAATTGATGTCTATTAGGATTTGTAATCTGCTTAAATCTGCAACAGTATGGGGATGAGGTAGAGAGAGGAACATTTTGGAAAATGTTCTTTATGTGGTGATTGGTAGCCATGAAATACAATGCTATTGCTGTTCATGACATTACACTGATCACCTCCTCATACCCAGGAACTTAATGAAGTGGGGAGCATCAATTTGCCATACTTTGACTGTAGCAGATGTGCTCCATGTGACAAATGACAAACATATTGGAAACCCTCTACTAGAACAATGCTGCCTCTGTGCTCGGAATTTACATCCTAAGAAAGTGTCATCATCAATAGGAAGTGGTATAAAAACTAAACAACTGCATTCTATCTGTCTATTTAAATTGTTTCATCTTTAACTGTTGAATGAAAGCCATTCCCTACCAGGAGTACACTCACTCTATATGTCCAGATGCCACTTTAGTTCCATATGAGTGAATCAAACAATTGCCATTTTCCCTTTGGAGCATGCCGCCCTCATCTCTGGTCATACATTTTTAGACATCTCTCTCACAAGGAGAAGAACAAGACAGCTTGTCTGTTCTAGTAGGTTCCAATAATACTAGCATTGGGATTATCCTCATTAATCATTCATAAATTACATTTTATTGTTGCCACTTTTGTGATAAAGAAATAAATTTTATATTTTGAGAAAATAATTCCTTGCACTAGGTATATATATATATATATATATATATATATATATATGATATAATAAATAACATACAATAAATATAATTTATTTCTAAAAGAAATCATATTTGAAGAACTGGTGCAATGTATCCCATAGTACAGGTACTCTGTTTTGTGAAACCATTGATGCTCACCCTCAGGAGAGGACTCAGATGAATTATGAAATGTTGGTAACTACTGAAACAATGATACAGAAATTATATTTTCTTTAAAGTTTTATGAAGCTATTTTCCATTAGTTAAATCATATCCACATGTAGCTCAATTTAATAAAAATTTACCAATGTGGAAAAATGGGAAATTATCAGATCATTTAAAACTTATAATCAAATCTGTTCTTTGTTATTATGAAACAAACTATTTTCTTATTTATAAAGCACATAACATTGAATAATCATTGAAAATAAAACATTTGTATTAGTCTTATACTCTGGGGACTGCTTTCTTCTGGTTTTAAAAGTTGTTTTCTTTATTGTTAGTCTTATTGCTTGTGATAACATTTTATTATCACTGAGCTCTCACCTAAATTTCTTAGTATTTTTTAACTTTCAAGTGTGTCATTTACTGATAAGTTAAAAAATTAAATATTTCACATTTATCTGACCATATGATTTAGAGATATTGAAAATAAATCAATAACCTTTTGATCAGTCAGAACAATCATTTTTATACACAAGTTGTTTTAGATATATTTTTTAAATGTTCATATTTTCTGGATTTCTAAATAAATGTGAGGGTTTTTTTTACCCCCTTAAAATAAGTTTTCTGAAGGACTCCTTTGTTTGTTAAATTGATCATTTTGCTACCCTCAAATTTCTAAATCAGCTTTCACTTATTTTCTCTCCCTTTTAAATTTTTTACCTTCACTTTGGTCTCCAGATTTGTTAAAATTAACACTTAAGATAAAGAATGGCATAACTTAAGGGAGGAATAATGTGGATTATTAAGTAAACAGGATTTAATAAAAGAATAGTTTTATTGATTTATATTGCTGTCCAAAATATTTATGAAAATATTAAAAAATTCAAATCATTTGATAAATCCCTCCAGATAAATGAAGCATATGCATCTCTTTCTTCTATTCATCTTTGTCAATGCAAGACTTAATAGGGTTTATTTGCTCTGTCAAAACTGCAAACTTAGTTAGAAAATCAACAGAGTGATAAGCCTGTTTTCTTTGTCTAAACTGGTTTTTAAATTCATTTTATTGAGGCACCACTGGTCTTCATCAGTGTTTGTAATTTACCATGACAGGCACACATACTTCAGATCATGTCAACTCAACACATCCACCACCCAAGCATCCTTAATCCTTCACTGTGTTTCATTGCATCCTATTCCCCCCCTTGATGTCACCCCCACATCCTCCATCTTGTAGATTCAATTCTATGCCTAGATTTTAGGCTTTGTTTTGTGTAACATTGTCTGTCTGGTAGTCCGGACAACTGTGTCCACCCTCTAAGCCTCCAAATGTTTCTCTCCACCCACCTACTATTCTGTGAAGCATGATTCTCTTCTTTCCCACAGTTTGTATTGATCTAGGTTTACCATAGATGTCCATTTCAAGAGAGAAGTAAGGGACCTTTGTACTGCCATGTTGAGGAGATCGCTACAGATAACTATCGTGACTATCTTCTATTCTAAGATGATTCCTATAGAGTTGTGACATAGCTTTTCTGGCCAATTTATTTTAGGAATCTTATCAGTCAATCATGAATGTAAAATAATAGAAATAGGAACATTCTCTTAAATTAGGAAGAGAATTTTCTTAAGTTTAACCAAAATAAGCTCCCAGCATGTTTTTATAACTTAGCATATAATGTTAATGGAGATAAGTAAGTAAATGAATGAGTTTAAAATAAGCTTACCAGTATCTTTCTCTAAGAATGCTCTATTAACTGATATTAGATAAGAGTAGAAGTCATTCATTCTTTTCTTGTAGGGATGGGTCATCCTATGTATATAATAGGCTTTCCCCCCATAATTGCATATAATATGTCAGCATTTTTATGATTATTTTATCCAATAAGTTATCTCTAGTTGCAGACTATTTATAGCATATTTAAATTAGAGCTAAGCATTTAAGTGTCCAGATAAGCAAAAGTTTTTATCATATCTCAAAAAGTATTCCTATATAAGCTCAATGCCTAACCTAGCTATTCCTTATATTAATTTTTCTGTATGATATTTTAACAATGGATTGTGTGCATATGATAGGGAATAATTAGTTTCCTAAGCAATAATTAGTTTTATTAAGACATACTTAATAAAAATTGTATTATGAATCACTTGGAGGTCACTGGAAAGAAAATTAAATCATAAAACCCTAAAAATGAAGCATGCCTACATGCATGTGAAGAAATAATAAGTAACCAAATACTGAACTGATAATCCTTCAGAGAATTGAACTCTGAGACAGTAATAGAGATTACCAAAATATATACAGCTCATCTGTCTATTCAGTCAGCAGAAGCTGGCTACATTCACATCTGCATTCAAAAATGTATCTAAAAATCAAAAATGTAAGATTTTAACTAAAATTGTTAATATAGTGAATATAATTAACTGTAAAATTGCAATAATCCACTTAAGTTTTCCTTATAGTTCACAATTCTGGGGGGATATCCGCACATTAAAAATTTCTGCATAGTAAAAATGCTTTAATCACCAATTATATTTTAAGATTTTAGTATCAATTTTAAATCATGCAATTTAAAAGCATTTACTATAACAGATGATGAGTTCATTTCTTTCTACATATGCTCACCATATTTGACCACTGGGTGGTTTCATTGCAAATAAACACAAGCCAATATTCACTAAAAAGAAGAATCATATAAAATATAAAAACACTGTAAAATTTCTCCTTTTCAGTATTAGTGTAAATACTGGGGGTACATGTAAAATACCTGTTTCTATATGGTTTAAATACAAAATGATCCAATAAGTTTCTTTGTAGCCTGAAACAAAATTATTACCATTATAGAATCTAAAAATTCAAAAAAAAAAAAAAGATGTCAATATTTGACTCAAAAGTTGAATTTTCCTTAGATGTGACAGATATTAGAAGGAAATTCAATCAATTATAAAACAGAGCAGTGAAGCCAAAATTTTTTTAGTTGTAGTTTAAGAAAATTTGGTAAAACATTTCTGTGAAGAATTCTAGAACAAGTTGCTTCTATCTGCCTGCAACCCATACTCTTTACCTATACTGGTGTAGGACCTGATATTTTTATAAATTCAGTAAATAAAATAGGTTTATGACATAGCACTAAAATAAAAACATACTTATATCACAGAGGAGCCTAAGGATACTGAAAATTACCAAATCCTAGCATACCTCAAATGAGTCAAAATGGTCACCTAGCCTGTTTCTGGTTTTTAATGTTATGTATAGTAAAGATACAACCCTAATTGAAACAAAATCCAGAATCTTCTTTATGTAATACTGATCAAAATTAAATACAGAATCATATAAACAGTAGATAATTAATGATCATTGTAAGGGCATAGCACCTTTAAATATTTTCTTAGGGAGTTCCGCCCATCAGTGTGCAGCCACCTGAGGGCTGCTTGTGCACCCAGGTCCCTAGCTATCCGAGATCCCTTGCCAGCAGGGATCAAAGAGGATGATGGTTCGTGGGTAAGCCCCCTAAACTGGGTGAGCCCTGGAGGGGGGACAGGTTGGGGGGGTTATGAGTGCCCCACCCACCAGTGGATGGTTGCTGCACAGGGCAGCCATCTGCAGCCCAGATTGGTGGAGTCATATTGCCCCCTGCTCCTAGCCCAAGGGGAGCATGGAAAGGCCCAGGTTCAGCCATCTGGACTGTGATCTCATGCAGGGAGGTACCAGCATGTGGGGGAGGAAAGGAACCCCTTCTATTTCACTCTCACTCCAGCTAAACTTTAAGAGGAGCAAGAACATGTGCAACACAAACCCCATCATAGAACGGGTGAGGGATCATGTAAAAATCCAGCCTACAAGCCTGAGCTGGACACAGCAGATAGACAACCAAGAGAACCAGTGCATGTGAGACAAGAGAACAACTGCAGTGACACAATGTCACAATGCACACCTATGCACTCACCTGGCCGGGAAGACCCAGGAGAGGAGAGGAAGACCAAAGATGGGGTAATCGGCTCCATATCAAAACTGCAAACTGAGGCTGAGGAAATGATCTACAAAGACCATTCCCAGATGCCTGTATCCACAGAGAAACTTCTTCACTGACACTGGGTGAGGGCAAGACCCCCTAAATCTGACACCAGAACCATAAAGTAAAGCAGCAAAGCAGCGGAGATGGAATTGGAAAAGACAGCCTCCAACAAATGAGAAAAGCATGGACAGACCACAAATAAATATAGACTGGCTGCCCAATGCAAACGTAAGACTGAAAACCTACCAGCAAGGCTCACCTGGTTCCAACAACACAGTCCCTCACCCAGTGGAAGGACATTGCCACAGGGAAGAAAGAGACTAATGGACTTAACACAACTAGTAAACAACAAAGAGTGGGGTTTGAGAGAAAAGAAGGGGTGCTGGAGGGAGGGGGATGTATCCCTAAAACCACTTACAGAGGTTGTGATCTAAAGAACAAAATAAATAATATTAAATAAATATCTTCTTAGTACTTGTGCACAATATTTTACTGCTTGAAATTCAATATTGTGAATGAGTTTTTAAATTTTTTTCTTAAACTTATTCTAAAAGAACATTTTAATGAAAGTTTTCAAATGGTTTCATTCTCTTACAAGTATATCTATAAGTCATCATTCTCTTACAAGTATATCTATAAGTCATAAAATTTTAGAAGGTGTAAATCTCAATAGACAAATCCTTAATCAACTTTTAAATTGTAATTGATATATCCCAGATTTGTACTACTTATCTGTAAAATTTACGCGTAGCAAACATTTATATTTGTCAACTTAAAACTTGCATTTTATCTATCAGAAGTTACAGACACAGAATAGAATGTTGCCTTTTTCAACATTTGAAACCTGCTAGTAAGAGACATAGAAGACACCATTTGCAATGCAAAGCACAGTTTTATTACTATACTTGCAGGATAGATATTGAGTTCTTTATTGCAAGTATTTCATATAGTTTTCCTTCTACCATTCATGATCATTCATCTTTGAATAAAAGCCACAATATTTTATTCTTGCAATTTCCTAGGGAACAAAAAATGTAGTCAATGTGGTAAACTCCAAATTAAATTAGAGATGTCAAATATATCTTCTAATTTAGGGAACCTGTTGGTATTTGCATTGGGCTATGCAGCACCTTTTCTTCAATTTTTTTTTTTTTATATTCATGTTTGCAATACAGCTTCTTTAGGAAAATGTGATTTTTTTTGTCATTTAAAACAAAAACTAGTTTATTCTCAGTAGTAGTTGTAGCTTATTAAACTTCAGGACATGAAATCTAAAGCACACATTTGTGGCATCCATTCATCTTGAATTAATCATCAAAATACAGCCAATGGAAGTAGGAAAAATGTTGAAACTTGTCTATCTCCTAAGACTATAATAAAATTGTAGTGCTTATCTTCTGTATTAAATCCATTTAATATTCCATGTTCAATATGGACTGAGTAATTACGATATACAACTCAGCAGATAATGCAACCATGCAAACTTAGAGTCTTAGAGTCAACTTTTGAGGATGTCAGTTCATCATATATACGTATATCAGAGTAAACATATGCTCATGCATTACTTTGCTGCTCAAGAGTAAATTCAACATTGTATAGAATAGGAATTGGTTTTCTATGTGCAGGGGCCCATATAATGCCCCCCACTGTCCATTTCTGTAAATAAACTTGGAACCATCGCATTAATTTACATTTATATCTTATTTATGACAGTTTTTTGCACCTTAGCATTAATGTTGATTTTAGATAGAAGCAGACTGACCTATAGTGCCAAAAATATATAGATTCAGGTCAGTCATGTTCACTGAAGAGTCCACTCTGACTTTTCTCATAAAAAAATGTTGTATCCTTGTCTAGTGCTATCCACTTTGTTATAATATATGTGGCCTCATATATTACTCATTTCTTTTATTTCACAGTTAATTATTGATTGCAATGCATTGTACTGTATATTATTACAGATGCTTGTAATTTTAACTAAAGTGATACATGCTCTTCTTTCTTGCTGATTAGATGATGTTTATATGAAGTTTAAGCTTAGTCACTTTCCTCTAGTAGTCTACAATTGTATTTTATACATATCATGTACCCAATTGATGCTGAATTTTACTGTTTACCTTTCAAACTGATTTCTCTTGTAGATGTATTCGGTCATATTTTGAATAGTGAATGTGTTATTTCCATAATTTCTTTAGCTTTCCATAAACTATTTAGTATTTAAATGATTATTTGAAATGCAAATATGCAACAGAATAACCCCCCCCCCCCAAATAGCGATATAAGAATATGCTTCTACATAAAGAATTTGGGGGGGTAATAGGGTAGAGAAGTTCTGTTTTGACCTAGTCTGCAACCCACTATTCATTAATTCTCACCATCCCCTTAGATCATTTAGATCAAGAATACTTAAAAGTAGTCTTTCAAGTACTGTTGAATCCCTACAGGTTTTACCTACACTGTGATGTTTTATTTTTTTTTTTTTAAAGAACAACTTTTCCTTTCACTGTCCTGCAAAGTTTAATTCTTTTATTAAAAACACAGGAAAAGCTCTCGCTGTGGATATTACATGCATATAGCCTTTTTTTTTAACATTGTCAGGGATGAAAGTTCACGCATGATGCTCACAGCTGGAGTAGGCACATCTAGAATGGGAGAGAGAGAGAGGCCACTGCTCCAATTCTAGAACATTTTCTATAGCACTCTTTGACATGGAGTTACATCATTTTCCCTTAAAATGTGACCAGTTAGCAATTTAGAGATGTTGGATAAAAAGTCTAAATGCTAACAGCTTAAGCTGAATGTCAATACCGTTCTAAATATGTCAAATTAATAATGCAAACATATTTTTAACTTTCACAAATTTAGCTTATCCAAGTATAAACTAAGTGCTACTTAGCTTGTGATTACCAAGATACAAGATACTTGTATCTTACATTTTCTGTTCATTTTTATTATTGGAAGAAACTTATCCTAGACAGAAGTAATTATTGTCAGTTTCTGATTTTCTGAACACACACTAGAAGTCATTCCCTATTGCTCAGAGTGAGAGGTTCATGAGGCTACATTGCAAAGCTCCCAGCAATCTAGCTGCCTAAGAGGATTAGAAAAGGGGTCTGGGCATGCTGTAGTCTCAACTAACCCAGGTAATAAGAAAATGTCGTACGTGACCATATTCTCACAAAGTCAAATGGATTATCCTTGACATGGATCCTTTTCACCCATGTCAATCCTCAGAGAACACCAGTTATTCTGCCTTCTCCTTCTTCTATTAAGCACAGACAGAAACAGGTCTCTATCATTCAATTTTCAGTTCAGAAAATATGACTAAAATCCAAAGAATACACATCTAAATGGCAACTATAAGGATACTTTTATTTTTAATGGAAAAGATTAACAAAATGTCTAGCAATAAGGCATAATTTTGGTGAATATCATAAAAATACTGTAACTTAAGTTCTCAGAAATTTTCCCTATTTTATGTTCCAAATAATTTAGTGTATATCAGATTAAAATAGGTTTTAGATATAATAAAAGCATATGGCAGGAAAGTTCAGTGTTATCCTTTGATTTTTCAAACTGAATACCCAGTCTTGTAATATTCTGTCCTGAAGTCAGAAAGTCAAGAACAATCAGAAAGTTGAGAAACCAGGTGAGTTTGATGTTAAGAGAAGAATGTGTTTACTTTGTCATGTTTTCCTCTTGTTCACTTCAGAGTGGCCCGGTGACATTCATATTCTAACTAGTTATCTCTGCCAAAAAGCTCCCTAAATCTGTATATAAATGATTCCTGAAGTAAATGACTTTCAGAGGTGTTTTCTATCTTGTAGCTCTTTTGGGGGAATAAAAGAGCACATTTATAGTATTTTTCTCAAATGGGACCAAAGCAGTTATTTGTTGTGAATGATGCTTTTAGAATTGCACACTGAATTGCTTAGTATTACAAGACATAGGACATGTACAAGAGCAAAGCAAAAAAGCAACAAAAATAATGAAAATAAAGAAGTAGAGCCGCAAGGCCACGCTGAATGGGACTGATACATTTTGGAACACTGGCAGACTCTGCAGGTAGAGCCATAGAAACAGAATTATTTCCTCAAATGTGCAGGCTTTTAAGGAGACAGCAATTGGAATGCATTCTAAAAGCAAAACCTTCCTCTTTTAAAGACAATGTTTGTGTTTCCACATTGGGAGTGTCTCATGGAAGAGAATAGTAACCCAGGCCACAAATTGAAAGAATTTAGCATTGTTTTCACAAATTTCATCATCTTGCAGTATGAGAAATATATTTACTTTCTAAGATTTTTGCTTTAGATATAGATAGGAGAGCAGTGCCTTAAAGCCATGGTTTTCAAAGTTTAATGTACCTTCAAATGCAGATTGTTAATGTGCCTTGGTGAATCCAATTCAACAGGTCTCAGGTGGGAATGAAATGGTGCATGTTTATAAGCTTTAATAAGTTGATGGAGCTGTAGGTCTGAGAAGACATTTGGAGTAACAGGGTTTCAGAGATCTTCTGATTTCTTAATGGCTAAAATGAGTCATGTACAATGGGTAGAAACTTTCAGTTTTCTATTATAAAGTTCTAGAGATCTACTGTCCAACATGCTTATAGTCGTAACACTAGACTATACAATTAAAAGTTTATTGTTAAAACCCCCCAATACCTTTTCACCACCGTTGCTCAAAATAATTAGTGTCCTGCAGGCCATTTCTCCACCATCATAGCTACATATTAGTGTCTTATCTGTTTTGTAACTCTCATTTGGCCTGGAAGAAGAAATTTGACTGTTTCATTAGAGAAAGAGAGGCAAAACTGCTCTTTTTTATGTATCTATATAATTAATTTTATTTTTCTAAATTGACTACACATATTTTACATTTTTGTCTACCCCAAAGTTCTCCCACCACCTTGCCACCCATGAACCATCATCATAACAACTTCGAGAGAAAATAATAGACTATTCTCCATTTAACTAAAATATTGAATAACTACTCAAACATACATCACAAAAGCTGGTTCAGAAAGGAAACACAAGACACGACAGTATAAATGGATATTCTAAACACCTGTATGTAGAGGATAGGATTAAATATAAGCCACACATGATGCTGAGTGGGAAATCATTTAAAAAAAAAAAAAAACAATGTTCAATACTATGCAGAGTAAATGAGTAAATCAGGTTTATGTTATGACACTAACCTGTGGCTCTTACCTGTGGCCTTGATCATTTTAATGCAGAAAGTGCTTAGAAGTGTGGGTGGGGTGGGGGGCAGGTTCCCCTGTAATTGTGGACACCTGGGCCCAGATACCATGGGTGTTGGCATATGTAAGTTGGAATAGCTAAGCCTAGAATTGGATAAAAACGGCTGCTGACATAATGAGAGGCAAGACTGAAATCATGTCAAAAAGGCAGAACCAACAAGTCACATGTCAAAAAACCAACCAACAAGTCACATGGCAAAAAAACCTCTTAAAAAGCAGCTTCTGCCACCCAGGTGCCCTCACCCACGCGTAGCAATTGTCACTCAAATGCAGTTCAACAACAGGACTTTACTAACAAAGGAGATTAACCAAGAAAACAAAAAATCCTCACAGCCACAAGTGGCCAGTTATCTTATCCCAGTCTTTTCAGTCCCAAAAGTCCCCACAACATATGTTCAAGATGGTGCCCTTTGCCCCTCCAAAACTGAAGCAGGAACTGCAAAGTTCAGTCTTCCTCCAGCATCTTTTCTTCTTCTCCAGTGTTCCGTGCTGTTTCACTTCTCCAAAGCTCTTCAGATTTCTTCCACAGTTGCTGATGCACAAATCAGCTTCCAGATCCCTGGCCATCTCCAGGTACCAGCTCACCTAGGCTGCCTTGCTATGGTGCCACAATCTCCACATCAGCTATTCTTCTGCCAGCTACCATGGCTCCTTGCCATCTCCAGCTCACTCTTCCAGGGGTTTCCCCTGGTCAGGCCATGAGGCCATGTGGGCCTGTTCTCTCAGTCTGCCATTTCCCATTTTCATCTTCTTTCCTTTATGTTTTTTTTTTTTCTTTCTCCTCGCTCCTGCTTTTTAGTGCTCTTTTGCATTTCTTGCTCCCCATTTTCTCTCACGGGTTTTTCAGATTCCACCTGCCAGGGCATTTTGGTGCATATACGATTTTCAGCTCTGCCATTCACAACCCTGTATTAAGATTACAGAAAAAGTGAGTGACAGTCTCAGGGGAAGAGCACAGAGGAAGTTTGTAAAGATCTGCTGGGAATCTAGGAGGCTTGGTTACCATACTGTTTGCTTGCCTGCCAGTTCCCTGCACCCCTGCCTAGCCCATGCCTACCTCCTCACGTGCCAGCATCCTGTCATTGTGTGCCTGTGCACCTGGTTCCTAGGGAGCATTAAAGTCCAGGACTCTACCCTTCTGCCCCGATCTGCCAATGCCAAACCTGCCTCCTTACTTTCCATGCTACCACAAAGGTTCCATATACCCTACAGTGGTTTCCACAATTCTGGTCAGGAGGGAAAATCATTTTGAATAGTAACCAGTAACCTTCTCAAAATATTAGAAAACATTTCCTTTCCTGGATAACATTATCACTATCATTGAACACAACCACTGAGAGGTTAAAAAAGGTAACAAGTCAATGTGCCTCATAAATAGAAATAGAAAACCATAGACCAATGAAGGTGAAAGCAGTGAAGATAGAAAAGACAACTTGGAAGAAGTAAAGGAATACTCAAGTAACAAGAATAGAAGGAAAACTCTTAGCTATAGTGACTTAATGTAACCTTTTAATGAATGATTATGAAAAAAGTATGGCTATTAGGACTCAACAGAAAAATTTTGTTAGGAAGATTTAAGTTTAGTTATATTATGATATATATGATTCTGATTTTGTGTTTTCAACCACTCAGATTAGATCACTTGTGTTGTTCATTATGTTCTCAGTTAAAGAATTCCTGCAATTATATCTCTACATAATTAGATACCATAATATGCATTCAATCTACATTCTGCAGTTGAGTTTTCTGCCACGAGTCAATGGCTTTCTATATAGACTATTTTTGTTATAAAATTTGACTTGTGATTTCACCTTTCATGTGTTACTATAATGAGGTGAAAATCAGTTTTGTTGAGAATTTTTACATTCATTCTACTGTATTCCTGAATGTAATCCTGAATTTAATTGTATTTTTCTTTTTTTTAATATAAAGGAAAGGAAATCTTCCTTAACAGCTATTACTTCTGATTAGGTACGTCTAAAGAAAATGTTATTTTCATTATAAGTCTTATATTCTTGCTTCCAATAAACATTTTAAAGTAGATAACAGCACAGGTACCAAAAATATGCTTCCTCCAGGCAATTTCCTAGATTTATGAAGCTCAATTTACCATAAATTTACAATAAATGAGTCTTTATCTCTTAATTTAATGTAATCTTGTGTTTGTCAGTTTCCCTTCATGCTGTTAAATATGTTTCACCTACTTTGTGACCCATTTGGAGTCATCTTTCATGAAGGTGAAACCTGATATAAAGAATTACATGGATAACACTGGTCCACAATATCAGTGTTTTTATATCGATGCATCCACTTTTTTATATTGATGAATACATCCAAATATAATCAAACCATATTTTCATTCAATTTGAAGAAAAAAAAATAGAAGAATGTGAATGTGGGCCTGTGTGAATTAATCTCTTTAAACATGTACATTATAAAATAAAAGAACAGAAAATAGTTTGTAAGATTGACTTGATTATGCTCTTCAAAACAAGTAGTAGTATCAGTCGTTGGGTCAGGATTGAGGGTAATCCTTAGACAAAGAACTTTCAGTTTGAAAATTGAGATGGACCTTGGGCAAACTGGGAAAGTTTATCACACTAAATATATATGAATATATGCAAATATGAAAGGGTAAAAATATAATCCCCCAAATAGTATAAAAAATGCATTTTTGCATCCTCGGGGTCTGTTTTCCTTTTATAATTTCACAGATTTTTTTGTTTGTTTTAATTTGGAGCATTTATTTCATTTGGACAAAAGGAAAAGGGCAGCAAATTATTTACTTTGAAGAGATGACTTGAAGAAAGAAATCTTTGAAAAATCAGTGTGAGTCATTCAGTTTTTCTGTACATCATTGTGCAGCTGTCTTTTTTACTACGTTCATGGGTTTGGTTCCATAAGAGCTCAAATCACTGCATTTGTCTGTAAGGTTTAATTACCTTTTCTCAAAAAGGATCCTTGCTGTTAGGGCATCTGGTCAGTCTCTCATCTTTGTAAGGCACAGGGAATACAGGATTCCAGCCACACAGCTCCAGCCCAGTTGGTTCAGTAGTAGTGCCGTGTTGCCATTCTGTGCAGCAACTGTGTTGCTTTGTAATTAAAACTCTTGTGAGTTAAGTCCATCAGGCTCAGTAACTTGTAGATCATGAAAGAAAAAAAAATCAAGAGAAATTTACTTCACCACATGAGTCAAATAGCTAAGAAAGAGAGAGAACAAAGATGTAACTCTGAAAGTGCACTTACCTTTCAGTGTTGTTTCTTAAGAGTCACATTGATTTATTTGAGCTTGCCAAAATGTTCCTTTTTTAAAAGACCTAATTTACTAACAGTGTGGGATTTTCCAAGTTTTTCACTCCCCTCAGATTGCATTTTCATTTGCTCAAGCAATAAAGACCTATAATGCAGAGACATCACAATTGAACTTAGTGTGGGAGTCTCTTCAAGTCAAAGAAATTCCCATATATCTTCCTGTCTTACATGGAACCTTTTCAGAGTCTTCAGGTCCTAAAAATGGAGAGCAATTTGGAACTCATTACAATTTATTATTGATATTGATCTCCTTTACTTTTTCGTTCAGTTGAGGAAGTTGTATGCAACCGGTTTCATGTTTAATAGACCAGGTTAAATAACCACAATCATTCATTGGGAAATTCTATAATTGGACATGTGCTTCTGTTTGGCATTCTTAGATACTAATAGAGGTAAATTTCATTTCTTTTCTTGATTTTGGGGAACTCTGGCACTTTTGTCTTGGTGCACAGAGTTTCAACCCTGCTAGGAATATGAGCACTCTATAATTTATTATCTAAACCCTGGCACCTTAAGGAGTGAGAGAAGGCATTGTTAGCAATTATACTGAAGCAGCTAGTGAAAACCAAATTTATTCTAGCAAACCAGGACTTGCAGTCACATGTAAGACCCTTCAGGGGGAGAACTAATGTGCTCAATTTCAAACTGGATTAAAATGGGTACCAAGTGTGAAACAGAAAGTTGAAGAATCAGAGAATTCACTTCTCCTGAGCTTACTTATAAACACATTCTTCAAGGGATCTGAGTGGGAAGTCCATCTTCAAAGCTCTCAGTTTCAGGAAATGAAGGGAGAAAATACATTCATCTGGCAGTTGTCAGTTACCTATCATGAGGTGTGGGCTTAGGTTTAGGAAATACTACGGTAGCCAAAACAGATTCCTTTCCTTTCCAAAGATTTTAGTTTTGTAAATAAGATGTCAATGAATGAATTAATCACAAAATAAATTTGTATTATTACAAGATGAGAATATACATATATATATATATACACAGAATACCACATATATATCACATATATATGTAGTATTTATACTATATATATACACACAGATTACTACATATAGCTACTACATATGTATACTACATATATATACACACAGAGTACTACATAGTCCTATGAAAATAGTAAAAGAGAGCCAAAACCAAAATTGGCAGCCTAGGGAACGTTCTTCTGAATTGAAAAAGAGGTTGAGGAGGGTCATCATTTTAAGCAGGAGTAAGAACAGTTGTCCTGCTGGCTAGATTTGTCTTCTGCTGCCTAGATTTTGTCTATTCAGTTTGCTTTTTTTCGATTACTTCTAAAGGGAAATTAGAGCATGTCTGTCATGGGGGGTGAACAGATTTCTCAGTCTGCTTTTATCCAGTACAAGGATAGGAATACAAAAGTTGTTCTGTGAGTTAATTAGTTACTAGGGCCTTTAATCTGTTCTTTGACCATGTAGTTTTCTTTAGAAATTTTTATCTGTTTGTTGATAACCAACTCTGCATGTAAGCAACCAAGATTGAATTTTTTTTGATAAAAGCAACTCAGCTGTATTTCTCTTTGTATTTGCTAATGATTTGAACATCTCAAATTTTTAAGGTAGTTATGCTTTTTAACTTCTTACAGCAATTACACAATGAAAGAATTCACTAATGCCTAGATTCAGAGGATTTCTTTTTCTTTTTCTTTTTTCCTTTCATTTTAAAGAGGTTCCAAGCATATCTTGATTTGCTCCCTGTTATTAAGGAGATTGAATTTTAACTGATTCTCAAAGACTTTCTTCAATGAATCTTCTACTTGTTGGAAATGACAACTATTTGCATCTTTTATCCTATACTTTCTGGAATTTCACAACTTTCTCAATTGTCTTCCAATGTGTTTGCAAGCTATTTAAGTCTTTTTTGGAATTCATTTTGTTGTGTGTGCCTTTTCAAATGCAACCAACTCAAACTATTAATATCTTTTTTCCACTTCTACCACAAAAGTCAAAATGTGTATTTAGAATATTATCTGTTTTTAATATATCGCAGATGATAGCTTAACAAGTTGTTTTGCCACTACAAATATGTGTCACCATCTTGCCAGATTTCATTAGTAGTTTCCTTACCACCCTTCACTATCTAACATTTTAAAGTCAATATTATATATTGTAGAAAGCATACTTCACTTCTGGGAATCATTTTCTGGCTAATCAGCTTAGTTAAATTAGGCTATGGTAGTAAATGATACTCCAAATCTCAGAACTTAACAACAGCCATTTATTTCTTACTCATGCTGCTTGTCCATCATCCATCAATTGACCTTTTTTTTTCCAAAGCCCAGTGTAATGGAGTGCCCTTGTTTGGGTATCTTAGATATGAAGAAGTAGAATAGAAGACTAACCACTAATTTAAGATATTCTCAGGAAGTGTCATAAACCATTTCAACAACAGAGTTAAATGAATATCCCTTCATCAGAATGATATTTTGAAAAGAAGGAGCTTCAAATTTCAGGAACTTTGCATTATAAATTTACTAACTAGCATTTTTACCCTTTTCCCCTCCCTGCCTTCATTTCTTTCGATACGATCACTACTCTATTTTCTATCTTGTTCAACAAGACAGGTTTATAATATTACGTTGAAGCCTATCTAGTTGTGGTTAACTCTGCCTTTGTGCTTTTGCTGCTGTGGTTTATAATATTACAGATAGATAACAAGTACATGTATTTAATGCAAAAATGACCCATGTCTACTGACCAAGTTTTCCAAAGATTAAAAAGTCAGAAAATATTAAATTATTATGCAGTTTTATTATTTTCTCACAAATTTTAGCATTCTATAAAATTAAGATTTAGATCTTCAGGATGTGTTTAGAAAGGATTCATTTATTTTAACAAGCAGCACATAAAATAAAGACAAAGGATACTGTTAAATGTGGTATGAATCAATTGCATATTTCATCAAATTAGTGAATGGCATTTATATAGTTTAGCTGTATGTAACACTAAATGAGAGATGCTGCAGCATGATGCAAATATTTGAATTTGGAATTGTAGAGATAGAGAACAAAATACTAACTTCAGCATTTATTAGCTTTGGTGCTGTGGGAAAATTATTTCTGGAATCAGTATAAATTGTGATATAAAATTGTAGAGAAAGGATAAGAATCATACTCAACCTACTTTCTTATTTTTTTTTAACTAATCACTTTGATCACATTTTTGTCAGAACATTTCGTTTGAGTCACCCCTCCCCACGTTTTCTACCAATTTCCCAGCCCAAGGAATTATTGACACTAGTCTTATAGGAAACTGGTATCTTATCCAACTCCCTGCATAATTGTTAGCATTATCTTTGAAGTCTTGAAGCTTATTCCATAATTATGTAATTGGTGATGCATGCCCATGGCTTTGAAGGACACCATTATTGATTTAGAGACTTTCCCAGAACTCCTGGAATGTCAAGGGGTCCCCTTCCCTAAGGACGAAGTTTGCTCAAGAGGGACTACACTTGGATCCTAAGGCTGCAACTCCCTCAGTTCACATTTCATGTATCAGGAATTCACTGTCCAAAGAATTGCAAAGTTTGGACAACTTCCAGCATTCTTCATCTCAGAGACACAGAATTGAATCCTATTGCTTCCTTGGAAGTCAATTCATTTCAGATAGGAAATTTTCTTTCTTTATAAATGAATTGAAAATAAATGAAAAGGTCTTGTTACTGTATCTTTCCTGAAGATTACCCTCGGAGATTTGAAGATGATTTTATATTTTAACTGAAATTGAAATGAACTGGCAATTTTCCCACTAAAGAAAAGAGAAAGAAAATTAATCCTTGGGAAAACATTTTTCTGTTTCACTACTGCACCATTTTTAGTCAGTTTGAGTCTCAGCTTCCTGGTACAAAAATGAAGATGTTAATGTGTACTTTATACTGTAAGTTTATGATAAATAATACATACAGAGCATGTAGCTCTTATATGGATCATTTTGCTTGTTCAATAATTACTAGTTGATCTTGTTTTAGTAGAATTTTACTTATTAACAGACATATACTTGAGAAATTGTAAATGGTAAATATTTAATGACGTGTTATAATGCTGGACTTCAGGCACAGTTGGAACTATGGCATAGCTAAATGCCACCATTTTGATGGCACACGTAAGCATCATAAAATGTCTGCATCCACTAGTCTTCCCCAATGATACCGGATGCCTGGCTCTCCTTAATTATGTATAATTTTTCTTTTCCTCTGAGACCCTTCTAATTTAGAACTTTACTCGATCTTTCATAAACACCCTATTCCTCATCAATTTTGTCATTCAAGATGCCTTATTAAGCTCACCAGTTTATCATTGCTTTGACTTTATGCCAATTATTATCACTGGAAAATTCTACATTGACTTTCCAAAGAATAGATACACCTCAGAGTTCTTTTATCTCCACAATGGTAAAAACCACCTCCTATTTTGGATGAGTCTAATGGAGCTGCAAGTTCAAATCACAATGTCTGGAACATTGTACAGGGCAGTAGATGTGGATAATGTTTAGAAAAAAGTTTTCTTTCTGCATGAGTGAAAAAGAGAAAAGAAATTACATTATGGGTTTTGCTCACATACAAAATAGGAGAGACAATTATAACCGGGTAACAATAAAATGGGAAATTGGAAGACTTCTTTGAAAACATTGTAGCTACAGGAAATACAGTTTCCATGTTTTCAGAGCTGATTCATAAGGGAAAACCTGAATTTTTGGGATAAAGCAAATAAAGAACCCTGAACACATCAAAAATCTCTGGTACTGCAAGGAGAATGCAAAAAGCTTTGTACAAAGGGCCAATATTAATGAGGAAAGTGCTTGTTAGGGTTTCTTTTGATGGACAAACAACCAGCTTATAATTGGTCACTGAAAAAACTGGTGCATTAAGGAGAGGAGACAACCCTGAGTCTTTACTAATTTTTTAATGTAGTTATCAAACAATGATTTCTATTACTTTTACAGGAAATGCACATGCACAAAATAGAATGATTCAAGGCATGACATTTTTTCAAAATATCTACACTGCACTATCTTTTCCAGATGCAACTCCATAGGTGCCACCAGAAGATGAAACTGATATTGGACAGGAAATGGATTTTTCAACCCTTTATAGACAGAAGAAGCACCATATAAATAAAAGCAAAAAGTTGTCTAGCTTCATTTTATTTTGTGAGGCTTCAAGTTCGTTTGAACTCATGAAAGTGGGAACTTCAGCCATCCTGAATATTTATTCCTTTCGTTTTTTTAATTTTGTACATGTGAAATAGTTCAATGCAGAATTTGCCAGGAGCGTTAATCAAGAAATGTTTGGCAATTTCCAGAACTGATCCTTTTCTGCCATTGAAAAGCCAGGGCACATCTGAATGTTTCCAGTCCTCTGGCATGTCTCCATTCCGTAAGCATTTTATTCACAGATTCTTTAAAGTCCCTGGAAAATCATTTGGGTTGGCCAAGCACCATGAAATTATTTAAACTCCCCAAAAGGTTCTTTCATGGTCTTACTGCCTATCTTTTGTTTTTTCTTTCTAAAAATGTTTTCTTTTATGGTGTTCTATTCTCTAGATTATATATGCACAAATGGCATGTCATCTTCTTGTCTGTATACAGACAATCCAGTTCTAAACTCACATTCAGATTTCTAAATAAACCATCCTTTCAATTTATATAAAATAAATACAATTTAGACCGTTTATGCTTTTCAAAATCCCCTATACTCTTCTACATATGACTTCTCTGCCTGTGCTAACCTATTTATGAAGAATTTACTTCCTATAAAAGAATCACTAATGTTCAAATGATAATTTATCGTGCAAATAATGACTAAATCACAAAAAGACCATCAAGAATTTTCAGTCCCGGGAAACTCCCAGATTTTATTCTTCTTTCTTGTGTTAGAATTGTTTCTTAGATTTAGACGGTAGCCTGGGCAAATTAGATTCTTGATGGGTTGGCAAACTCTACAAGAGTTAGAATTTCCCTTCTAATGACACTTTGAACAATATGAGTATCTGAAATGGAGAAAGAGTGAGCTGGTGTGAGGGGGAGGTGGTATTTGTCAAAGAGCAGTTTTCCCTGGAGCTTACATGCTGTTTCCCATCAGTGCTTAAAACCAGCAGGGTTTTTAGAACTAGTTACAGTATTGCAGATGTTTTAAGCTATTAACATATGGTTTGAATACCATTGTGGTAGGATTTGCTACAGATATATTTTTGTTTTGCAAACTGGAAGTTAAATGTCTTCTTATTAATCTATCAGTGTAATATGTATTTGTCCCCAGAAAAACTCAGGATTTAGTTTGCCGTACTTTGCATTCAGACACAGGAGAGGTGACATGGTTTGACATGTGTCAGTCCTATCCACAGCAAGTATGTGAGAAAGTTCCTTAGAAAATTGTTAGCTGGGTACTACCTCTATTTGTGAAGTGGATGATAAACTATTGTTCCTCTTATTTCATGACCACTAGGGAGATGAATGCAATTTGCACAGTGCAATGGTAATAACTAATGTGACATTTTCGAAAGAATCTAATCATGGATTCTAAATATTCATACCCAGGGCCTCTGTTGAGAATTTTTTTCCTTTGAAAAAAAAAAAAAGCTCTTTGAATGGAAAGCACATCATATGCCTTCAGATTAGAAAAATATTGTACTTTTACACATATGGTTTGTGAGCATTCTTCCTGCAACTTACTTTGGAATGTTTAGTGCTAGTTGTCAAAGCCTTGTAATTAGCTGACCATACAATTTATCGTGCAATCTTTTGATAGTAGAACTCAACTCATGGTTAATAATTATACAGAAGCAAAAATCTTACACTGATACTGTCTTAGGTGAGAAAGGAAGCCCTAATGCTCTATACATAATGGGCTTTAAAAATTGTAAACTATTTTTGGAGGAAATGAAAAAATATATATTATTAAAAGCTAGAAATTCATTATTATATGATAAACAGAAGTAAAATGTTAATTGCACAATTGTAGATTTCCCTTTAGGTTAGAAATGCTATGAGCTTCAAAACAATACTTTTATTGGCATTTCAGAGTTTGTATGTTTAGCACCATTGTTGGGGTGAAACCTTAACATACTCCTCACTGTCAGCGACTATATGTTATCACTAGAAAAGTTAAGAATGTTGTCTGTTTGAAGACTTAGTTCCAGAGGACTGTATGTACATTATTCCATGTAAAAGAAATCAGGAAATGCTATTGATATGTAAGAAATATGTACTTCAATTGATTCTTTTATCATCTGTTGTTTTTTTTTTTTTAATTTACATTAACATGGAAGTATTTGAAATTTTAATGTATCTTAACCCTGAGGAATTCTGGCCAGAAAATAGCCAGAGGGTATGTGCTGTTGTTAGAAGTCATTTACTATATAAAAGGGCAACATTTATATCCTGACCCAGCTCTATTAATTTGTTTTTAAGACATCAAAGAAAATATGCATTTGAAGGAGATAAAAATTTCCTTTCCTAGAGTCATTTTAGGTTAAGGGACATGTCCAGTCTGCATGAAACTAAAGGTATATTGAAATCAAGTTGTAGCTATTGGTTTTTGCTAATGTTTGAGTGAAAAGCAAATGAGGCAGTTTGCTAAGGGAGATAGTAGGATGGTAACAATCTACAAATGGGAGTATATGAGTCTCTCATAGTCAAGTTGAGGAATCAGAAGATCCCAAAGGTGATTTGAATCTCTTATCCTCCAAGTGTCCCTGGAGATATGAAGAGCAGTCTGATATTATATCATATACCTTACCGCTACAAATTGCAATCATGTCAGAGGGTCGGTCTGTGGGGTTTTCAGTTTATTCTTTCATTTCTCACCATAGGTTTCTTCATCACTGCAAACATGATAGGTTGTTCTGCTGACTTCAGTCCCATAAGGTGGTTCTGGACAAAGGCAGAGATTTTCCAATAGAACAAAATGTAGAATTTCTTTTCTTGTTCCATACAAGGAGCATAGGAGGAAGGAATGGATGCATGGCTGAACCGCAGAAGGAAAACTATGCCTGGTATATTTTATTAGCTCAATGTCTACTTGAAGATTGAATGACTATTGGCATTGGAGACTTCAGGTAATGCCATCTTAGAAAATAAAGAGGAAATAATCGTTAAAAGGATTATTTGTAATTTGAACTTCATCACATTTCCTTACTATAATTTTTGTCGTTAGAAATAAAAAGTCCCTTACTGTCTGAATTGCAGTCATCCTTGTACTTTTAGTCCAAACAATAGTTCCTATCCCTCTTTGTATTGTAAATTACTAACATCTTATTAAATGTTCCAAGAGGGTCACTATAAATTAATTTTCCTATTCTGAGCTTTTAGCAATTGATCAATTTTCCTGAACTAAGCATTTCTTTTTATTTAGCTAATTCTAGCCTCTCTCCTTTCTTATTCCCAACTTCCACTCTATATACATTGTCAATGGTCCGATAAGATTTGTAGGGTGGGAAATCTTGAGAGAAGATAAAAGACAGGGTGGTAACCAGCTGAGAGGAACCCTGCTCCGGCCTCCAAAGAAAGAAGAAAGATCAGCAACTGACCTCTGAAGAAAGAAGCATCCAGCAGAAAGTCTCCAAAACAAGAAGAGAAGACTGTCAGAGAGAACTGACCACTGTAGCAGCCTCTGCCATTACCTGGAAGGAGACCCGTCAGCCTTGGTATGGTGTCTCAAAGGGCAGCTTGTTGTTTTCATAGACTAACTCCAGAGAGTTGTTAACACTGGTGGCCCTGCTACTGCATCCTTGTGGCTGGTGGTGATCAGCACTCCTGATCAGTGCTGGCTAGCACTGTTGACAGATGATTAGCACTGTGTTCTGATCACCCCTAATTGCTGTTCCCTGCCTCTGGTCATCTGGCTCCACCTCTTCCTGGGATTGTTCCCTCCATTGCTGTCCTGTCCAGCACCTAGTGCTGGTCACCTGGCCTTCCGGCTGTGAGCTGCTGTGGTGTCATCTCAGCAATTCACTTGTGAGCATCTCCTACTGCCACCATGAGTTGGAGCCTGGCCCACGGTTTGCTGGTGTGCCCTCATTGATGGGACAACATCACCTTGAATGAGCAGCCTTTTGTTGGGGAATCCTGGCCACTGTGGACACTGTTGGGATGAGACAGCTGGTCACTTGTGTCCTTAGAAAATCCATGTTTTCCCTATTTATTAAATCAATTGCATTGTTGTTGCCTGAGTCTGAGTGGTCTTCAGATTGCATACGTGGGTGAGAAATCATAGGCAATGACTTGGTACTGTTCATTGGATGCTCTAGCTACTGCCCCAGCCCTAATGGGTTATATCTAGATCTTGTTCTGCAGGGACAAGTTTTTTTTTATTTTATTTTATTTTTTTTATTTCAGTTCTATATTCAAAATGGAACTTTCTCACTCAGTTTTATACCATAGCTTCTTTTTTCCTAATTTATATATTTTGATTCATCTATCTAACTGACTTAGATTGCCAAGTGCTTTCTCAGTAGGGACGTATGGGTGGTGTTTTCCTGAGTTACTTCATCTTTAGCATGTCTCTCTGTTGATTTATACCCTGAATGACAATTTGACTAAGCATGGTACTCATGGATCAAATTGTCTTCTTGAAACTGGGAGACAGAGTTCGATTTACTTTGGCATTGAGAGCTGCTTGCTGAAATTTGAGGCGCACTATTTTTTTTTCCTTTTAGTTAATTTTTTTTCTTTTTTCTGCCTAAATTCTTAAGTGATTGTCCTTATTCTTGATTTTGGATAGCAATTTGTATATGCCTCCTAGTTAACTGTTCTTTTTTTTTTTCTATTTAAATGCAATTTATCTTTTCATTATGCAAATTTGATACATTTCATTGTTTTCCTATTTAAGGAAAATGTTAATTTCCACTGTGTTTTAAATATATTTTCTATTCAAAATACTGAGTACCCTGTTGATTTTATCATCATATCCCTGTCTCTGTCTCTATGTACACACAGACATGCAAGCAAATGTTTACATATATATGCACACACATATATATATATATACACACACATACAAACCCATATATATATATACACGCAGATTGACAATATACATATGGATGTGTGTGTCAACAACCCTTAGTAAATATTTAAATATTTGTATTTCCCTTTATTCATTGTGATTACCTCAATCTTTCTGGCTATGTGTATGATTTGATTTTCAGTTGTATCTATTCTAAGCCACACTGTATCCCATTATTAATTTGTTTAAAAACTACATAGTTTCATTCTTTTTTTTTTTTTGAGACTAGGTCTTGCTATTTTTGCCCGTGGAACCGCAGGCTCTCCTTGCCCAAGACTCAAGCAATCCTCAGCCTCAGCTTCCCAGGTAGCTGGGATTATAGGCATGCACCACCACGCCCAACTATTTTTTTTGGACTAGGTCTTGCTGTGGGCCCCAGGCGGGACTTGAACCATGATCCCTAGCCCCGGCCGCTTCATAGGCTGAAGGTTACAAGCACGAGCCACTGTCCCCGGCCAACATAGTTTCATTCTAATCTCTCATCTAAATGTGTTACTTTATAATCTCCCTGTTTTATTGAATTCATATTCTTTATCAGATTCTTCTAAATATAAAAGATACTTAGGCTTTTTTCCCCATGTTTTCTAAAGTATTTTTTAAATATATCATGTATTTGTTAAGTCACAATATCATATTTCTCCTATTTTAGATGGAAGATGTGCTATTTGCTTTAAATTTTCACCGAAATACTTAAGAATCTCTTTGTCATTCATCACCTAAAGAAAGTGGTGAAATGTTTGGTGCGGGGGGAAGGGAGTGGGGGAGGTATTATTTTAATCTACTTTCTGTAGCCACGATGGACAAATTGAAGAGCAGAATAAAAAATGGAAGTTTGTTGGAGTTTTCCTTTGCCTCATCAATCCTATATATCTTGTACACAAATACTGACTGACCTACACTAATCCTGGGCAACTAGGATTTTGTTCTTTTCTGAACAAGATTTGAGTTGTGGCATAAGGCAAAATAATAATAATAATAATAATAAGTCACCACTTATTACTGTGGTGACTTTTTAACTATTTAAATTAAAATAATGTCATATATTTTGGTGATTAAATGATCTACTTCTTTTTACTATCTTAACACAGATGATATTTTAGATTTCTCTATCATTATGTTTTCTATACAATTATGTTTTTTAGTAATTCATTTTATTATGTGATTGAAACAAACAGAATCAATGATAACTTATAAATAGAAAAAAAACAGGACTTAAACCTTTCAAACATGACAAAAATATTAAAATCTCAATGCTAATGACTTGAGAACATACATTAAATGTCTAAGTATCTAGAACAATAACATTGATCAACAATGACAGAAGGGAAACAATTTTATATATTAGACACTTTGTATCTGTTATTAAAACCTTCCTCAAAGTGTTAGAAACAAAATAACCCAGTTAACTCAGAGATGACTTATTCTAGGAATGCAAGATTAATGTAGTAGTGAAAGTACACTTAATTTGCTGCATTCATAGAATAAAAAAGAAAAAAAAATCATGATTACCTCAATAGATGCATAAAAAATGTATTTGATAAATCTTAATATATATTAACAGGAAAAAACTCTTTGCAAACTAGAAATAGAAGGGTTTACTTAATATCAATTTTATAAATGTTGTCCAGATAAACTTAAGACAAATGTCCTATTTAATTGTAAAATATTGAAAACTTTTCCTCTGAGATTAAGTGTAAAACAAGAACTTCTCATTCCAGCTTCATTTCAACAATTCATGGAGGTTCATATTCATAATTTTGCAGTTTCAGCACTGCATGGAGGCAGATAAAAGTGAGGACCATACTGTCTCTCCCAGTGGATGTGAGAATAGTTCTGCACTCTCTCTATTGTGGAAATCAAGAATGTTCCTAGACTTTGCCAATGTTCAATGCTGCTGGTGGGACCGGGGAGCGGGGGTGGGGTGGGGTGGAGATATGGAGTTGGTGGAGTTACACCCAGTTGAAAACCTTTGTCTTTCCTGATGCCATCAAACTATAATATATATGAAAAGAAATAATAAAATATAGAAGTAGGTGCACTTAGAGGTAAATAAAACAATATTTTCAGCATCATTAATAGTAATGGCCAAAATAAAGAAATAATCCACATATCCATCAACTATAAAATGAAGTGTTGGTTTATGCGTGTTTTAATCTATTCAGCAATAAAGTAAGAAACAGTAATGAAAATGAGAATTTCATGTCACATACATAATTTTGATGATGTAATTCTCCCACCAAAGAAGCTAGATTCCTTAACATAAAGTTGAAAAAAAACAGTGAAATGAATCTGTGATATAAGAAATAATCATAATAGTTGTCCTTTGGGAGGAATGGTTTGAAGTCATCTCAAAGTGGACTAATAGGTATATGGAAAGGTTTCTACCTTTCAGCTTGTATTGATTACATGGGTGACCACTGTGAGGTTAAGTACTTGAGATTTACAGTCCTTTTGTCAAATTATGAGTTTATACTTCAGCTAAAAATGGTCTGTATATTTTCTAAAAGTATGTTTTTTTAGCTATTTGGATATTTTTTCTTTTTTAAAAATAATTTTATTGTTTTTAATATTTTTTAAATTTGATTTAAATTTAATTTTAATAATTTTTATTTTATTGTTTAAAACCTGACTGTACATACATATATGTATATATTGCATCATTGTCTACCCTGAGGTTCTCCCACCACCTTACCCATGCACCCGTGAACCATCTTAAACTTGGGATAAATATTTAAATAATAAAGCCTAACCATGACAAATCCTCTATATCCTTAGTTGCTTTTACTATTTTAACTAACTGTTAACATCTTCCACTCTTATGCACTCTACTAATAATATATTGCAGTTGTTGATGACTACCTCATATTTTGTATGACACTATCCTTTTATGCATCTTAATAATGTTTTGTTCAATATCAAATCCTGATTTACTTTAGTTTATATATAGCCTATATTTTCCACTCATTTTAGCTTTGGTTTATTAATTTCTACCTAGTTCTCCTTTATTTTTTTCCATTTATTACTTTCCCTCTATTTTGTCTGCTTTTATGTTTTGATCAGTATTGGTATTATTTTAACATCTATAAGTGGTTGCTTATTTTACAATTTTCAAATGTATCTAAAATATTAAATTTCCAAATTGTTGGTATCCATTTTGAAAAAGCAGCTCTTCCATTCCTGCCATTTTGTCTGTGTTCCTCTCTTGACTGGATGTCTCTGTAGTATCAAAGTTTCTAGTTTTCAGTGCACACCATCAGTAGGCATGTGATCTGTATTGTGGAACTATTTACTTCTTGTATTGCTAATTAGATTTCATTTTCAAAAGTCTGCTTTAAAGAAATGAATTTGAATATTCTATTTTCAGTGGCCTTAATTATAAGTATTACTTTCATGTTTGTTAATATTCTCATCACTTTGTTTTTTCTTTATAGTCCCTAAGTGAGCAATTTCTTTAGATAAAAATTTTGAGGTGATATTGGTTTACAACACTGCATACTACTTAGGTGTCTTCACAGACTACTGAGCCCTATCATAGGTCTGGGACAGAACCTATGAGAATCAAAATCTTTTTCTGTCTCTTTATTTTTTAAAGTTTATTATGTTGTATTGAGGTAACATTATTTTACAACACTATATAATTTCAAGTTATAGATTCATAATTCTTCAGATATATATATATATATATATATATATATATATTTTTTTTTTTTTTTTGAGACTAGGTCTTGCTATTTTTGCCTGTGGAACCACGGGCTCTCATTGCCCGGGGTACTACAGGCTCAAGCAATCCACAGCCTCAGCTTCCCAGGTAGCTGTGCGCACTACCACGCCCAGCTATTTTTTTGCGTTTCACTACGTGCTCCCAGCAGGACTCAAACCATGATCCCTGGCCCCGGCTGTGGCTTTCTAGGCTGCCGTTTACAGGCATGCACCACCATGCCCCGCCTCTTCAGATATATGTTACTGCACCAATAATCCAACAATCCTCCACCACAGTTCATTGGGCACCTTCTATCCTCTTCTGAGCACCTTCATCTTCCCCCACTTTTGTGTCAATTCTACAGTCAGTATCTCTAAGATATGTTGTAGCTTTATTTTGTTTCTTTGTTTCTTTACAGTCTACATGAGAGATTATATTTGTGTCATCTGTGCTTGTCTTTTCCATTCTATTTCACTTCTCATGTACCTTCCAGTTCTGTCCATGTTTTTATAAACGGTAAAAATTCATCTTTTTAAACATAGGGCATAGGGCTGAATTGTATTTTATTATGTGTATATACCATGTCTTCTTTATCCACTCATATGTCTTGGATACTTATGTTGTTTCCATACTTGGTTATTATAAATAGTGCTGCAATGAACACAAATATGCATATACCTTTAAAATAGTATATATATAATTGCAAAATTATAAAATATATATAGTATAGTATATGTAGTGTATGTACATTATATAAGTGCATAGTGCATGCACATTATACACATATATATTCAGGTAGATATCCAGGAGTGGAACTCAGGAAAAAAATTATATATTTATAATTTTATATTTTTATATGAAAGAAATAAATTATATTTTGAGAATCTAACATACTGTTTTCTGTAAGGGCTTACTATTCAAATCAGATCAGTTCCATAGCTGTACTTATTTGGTTTGTTTACTTTGGTAACTATCAGATGTTTTTATGTAAAGCTGGAATCCAGTGTAGTGTAAATAGTTCTTTGTCTGCTCCCAGAAACCTTATAATCTCCGGGTAGTTTCATTTTGCCATGAGTTTACTCCCTTCCTTCATTGCTGACCTATGTGGAGGAACCAAAATGTTAGGGATTGCTCAGAGGAAGTGGTGTGAAGTTTTTAGTACCTGTGCTATAACTAACCCTCTCCAGTCTCATAATTATGACTCAGGTGATGAACTGAGGTGTGCTGAGATAAAGCTCTACACCTGCTCCCAATTCTGGTATTAGGTTTTCACCTATTTTTTCATAACACATACACTAAGAGTGTAACTACTTTTTGAATTCTAATTTTTTTTGTGGATTTTTTATTTTATTTTATTTTTTATGGGATTTTAGGGAGTGATGTGCTGTACCCTCCTATAGAGATACCATTTAAAACATAGAAACCAATTATACTTTAAAAAGAAATTCACATTTAACTTAAAGAAATACAGAGACCTTGAGAGTGTAAAGGAGAGAGAGAAATAAATTGAACACATTTATTGGAATTCCATTGAATCTGTAGATTGCCTTTGTTAGTATGGCCATTTTGATAATGTTGATTTTTCCGATCCATGAACAGAGAATGTCTTTCCTTTTTTAACATCATCTTCTATTTCTTTTAAGAATGTTTTATAGTTTTCTTTGTATAGGTTTTTTTACGTCTTTTGTTAGGTTTATTCCCAAGTATTTGATTTTCTTTGGTGCAATGCGGGTGTTTTGTTTTTGTTTTTGTTTTTTTTTTTTCATTTCTTCTTCTGATTGATTCTTTGCATATATGAATGCTGTTGATTTTTGTGTGTTGATTTTGTATCCAGCTACCTTATCGAATTGGTTTATTATTTCAATCAGCTTTTCTGTCAGTTTTTCTGGGTTCTCTACATAGAGTATCATATCATCTGTATATAATGATAGCTTTATTTCTTCTTTCCCTATTTGTATTCCTTTTATGCCTTTCTCTTGCCTTATTACCCTAGCTAGAACTTCTAGAACTATATTGAAAAGGACTGGAGAGAGTGGGCATCCTAGTCTGGTTCCAGACCTTAACTGAAATGGTTTCAGTTTTTCCCCATTGAGGATTATATTTGCTGTGGGTTTGTCGTATATAGCTTTTATTATGTTGAGGTATGTTCCTTTTATCCCAGTTTTTTCCAGGGCTTTCATCATGAATGGATGCTGAACTTTATCGAATGCTTTTTCTGCATCTATTGATATAATCATATGGTTTTTGGTTTTCTCTTTGTTGATGTGATGGATTATGCTGATTGATTTTCGGATGTTGAACCATCCCTGTGACCCTGGGATGAATCCCACTTGGTAATGATGGATGATCCTTTTTATGCAATGTTGGATTCGGTTTGCCAGGATTTTGTTGAGAATTTTTGCATCTGTGTTCATTAGGGAGATTGGTCTACAGTTCTCTTTCTTTGCACTATCTTTATTTGGTTTTGGAATTAGTGTAATGTTTGCTTGAGAGAAGATATTTGGTAGCTTTCCTTCTCGAAGAGATGGACAAATTCCTAGAACAATACGGTCATCCAAAATTGAACAAAGAAAGAGAAAACACAAACAGGTAAATCACAAGCAGTGAAATTGAGGCAGTCATAAGAACTCTCACTAAAAACAAAAGTCCAGGTCCAGATGGTTTCACAGATGAATTCTACCAAACGTTCAAAGACGAATGTTTAGGGTATAAATTTTGGAAAAAGATGTTACAGACTCCTTTTTGGAAATAAGCAATAGTGAATTAATAAAAAAATTAATTCAAATGGAATTGATGAAGTTATCATTTAAGATTTTAATCAGAGAAAATCTTTTGATAAGAAGTAGAAAGTTAATAATTAGAAAAAGAAGAAATAAGAAAGATGATTACTAACATAGCATATATATATATTGTCTTTGCTTTTTACATATTTGCTCATATTAATTGAATACAATATTCTCAGTATTTAATATTATTTATTACAATTTCCACAATATTATGAAAGAAACATAATATTTTCATTTTATTATATTATAAATTATAAATTTCATTTTATTATATTTAAAAGGTGAGGAAAATACAATTTGAATAACTGGCATAAGGTCACAAATCTGTTTTCATGTCCTCTTTATTTTCTGGGGAGGAGTCAGCTATATCCTCTGCCACAATGCAATTGACTTTTTTCATTCAATGAAATTAATTTTTAAAATATTTGAATAGATATAAAATGAAGCCATATTATATATATATATATTAATTAAATGTGAATGTAGCATGTGTGTGTATGATGTTCTTATACTTGTACCCAAAGTAAATATAATTACCCATCCTTCCTGATTAATCTAGAACCACAAATCACTTCTGCCAATTACCTGAGAAACTGAAGAGTAACTATTGAGCTTTCTTAAGAGCTTCAAATCTCATTTAGAGAAAAAAGAGTGAAACAAAAAGGGTTGTTGGAAGACAGTCCTTGAAAAGAAGAAGTAGATGCATTTTACAAAGTTTCTTCCATATGGCTTTTTTTCTATTTTTATCTTCATCTTCTACTTAGCTAAAGTTTAATTCTAACTGGCCTAAAAAATGGACATTTAAAGATTCCTATTAATAACAGGAAATAATAACACTAGATTATTTTACAGCTAAAAAGGGAGTAGATGCATTATTAATGTAGATATTAACTTTGTAAGGGCAAAGGTACTGAGTTGTACTGAGTTGTAGTTCTTATACACTTCTTATTATTAATCATATTAAATGTGTTAATATGAGTTTAGAAGCACTGCTTAATTATAAACCTTTAGTGTAGATGGAGCTGATGATATTACATCAAGAGTTTTTGGCTAGAAGATGACATTTGGCAAGAACCAAGAATTCCTTGGATTACTAAGAAGTGCAATATTAAAATCCATATAATGAATTATAATAAGCTAGTTATGTGCTACAAACCTTTATTTCTACTTGAGGCTCTATAAACCTGCCATAAAAATCAGTGCCATTAGGAGTATGTTGAATTTCTTTAGCAGAGTTTCAAGATCAAGCTCTTTTTTATACCAAAATTTTGTTTTTTAATATTTTAAATAATTTATTTACATATAAATTTCACATTTTTGTGACCTCAGGGATTCACCCCTTATACCCTCCCTGATCCATATGCTGCAGTTATTAACTTCTGTAGATATAAGACAAAATGTCGGACTTTTAGTTTAGGTAACCTGTCCATAATAGGTCCAGTAGTGTTCAATTCTGAACTCCTCCACATGTAAGATGAGATAAGAAAGAGCTTTTACCATTTGGGATAACATTCGTTTAACAGGGCAGCAGTGAATGTGTCAGCAGAGATGGAACGAACTCATAGATGCAGATCTTAAATTTATTTTTCTCTTTCTTAATATACAGCCTTTACTTTTGTTCTAAAGGGATAAGGAGGATTCCAGTTATCGAACTAAGTGTAAAGCACTATTTTCAACTTTCTACAGAAAGATATTTCTCTGAACATTTTTCCTTATCTCCTCTTTTTATCTGTGTCAATATAGCATGAAAAATAATGTACGCATGCACACAGAAGGACTCGGAGTTGTTTTGTTTTTCCTTAAGCTCAGTTCAGGAAATATTTTTTGAAGTCTTATGGTCAAACTGGGAAGCCAAGTGTTGGTCAGAAGTTTGTTCTCTTGTACAGATGGTTCTCTATCTCTATCATATTGACCCTTTAACAAAGAACAGAGATGCAAAGCAATAAGGGAAATAAATCAATGCATTTTCCAATCTAGCAGCTGGTGTGCATATCAACCTGGATTCATGTCCAAGGGTGAGGAAGGTTTTATTTCCTTAAATCAGTTCGCAAAGGAAGGAAGCAGCTGGGGATCAGTGACAGGGATCTCCAAGGAACCTGGGCACAGGTGAGGTTCATTATAGTTCTCTCACTGCTGTTGTGTTTTGGTAGCAGAGCACAGGTAGCTGCAAACAGAGTAATTTATACTCAGTTCTCCCAGCAGTCCTATCCCAGACAGGCTGTCTGGTCAGCACTCCATCCAAGAAGGAAAAAACTATCTTAGAAAGGAAGAAGTAAGTCTCATTTGCTTTTCTGATGTAACCCCCCCCCCCTCAAGTTTCTAAGGAGTAAACCTTCAGAATGAAAGCCCAGTGGAGAAACTAACTTTACCTCATGATGTGGCTAATTTAAGTGAAGCTCAAAGGCTTGATCACTGTCATCTATTTCTGGCTCTCTGATTTAGCAGACAGATGAAGTGCACTTATAGCTGACAGATGTGGAAATCCATATATAGCCAGACAAATCTCTAGTGGCTACTGATGCAAAATAATATGAGTTGTTTCCGCAAAGGTCAGTTGAAATTTGCATTTGAGTTTTTCTTCCTGGGGTGCTTTTAATGATAGGATCAGATCCTCAGGCTCATGTAGTAAAATATGCCCTCCAAATTTGTCAATTATGTTAAGGTAAAATCTGGGTTGAGGAAGTGCTAAAGGAAAAAAAAAAATACACTGTGAATATGTAGCACATACATAGAGTAGCTATAAGATAACAGAGAGAGAATTGTGACATTAATCTACCCTTGCTATTACTCTGTTAATTGGCAACTCGATTATCAAAATTAGAGTTCATTAAAGGTAAAATGTTTCTTCTGTAAATTTCATCTCCTGTACAAGATAATACAAAATATGATGCTCAGTAGGGAAACGATTTTATCCACTTGATTCTTTTTATGGCTTACATTTCTGAATACTAAATTGTGATTATCTGTCTGATTCATTCTTTTTAAAGAACTCATCATCTCTATTGTTTTTATTTATATAAAGTTAGATTGCTTTCATAAACTATCTAATACCAATTCTATGTACTGTATAGTGTGTGAGTACACTTAATTTAATTCACATTTTTCACTTTTTATTGCTCAAGAAAGCAAAAAAAATCCATGATTATTAAAAGCCAATTTAGATCTATATACCATTCTATTATTGACCCAATTTAATAATATTTTAATTAGTCATTTCAATAGCTTGACTCTAGAGTGAAGATGGTGTTGGTTGTATAAAAAGAAAGGAGCAAAATCAATACTATAACTTAGCTTGAGTCAATTTGTTTTGCTTGTAGGGGGTCCTCATTGTAAAACATCCCGAGATTCTGTGCAATAAAGAGAATATGCCTTTTTTCTCTTATTTCCATATATAGAATTGTTTGAGTGCCAGTGGTAAAACAACAAGGAGAAAAAAAGACAAACTATATTTTTTTTTTAATGGTGTCTTGGTCGCTGCAGGTGTATTTAGAAAAATTCTCAGGGCTGTAAGTTTAGCTGATAATCTTTTCCTACAATGCACTGTTGGGTTACCTTTGTACCCTCACAGTATCCCTCTCAATGTGTAGTATATACCTGGTGTTCAATGTCTGTAATGCGTAGATTAGTGAGCATGTGAAACAAACACTATCAAGAAATCTTCATAAAGTTGCACATAAAGCTAGATAGTTTTATTAGTGTCCATGCATTTTTAAAAGTTATCCATGGATAGTTAAATTATTAGTGCAAAAGGTGGCATTATTTTCCTATGAGTGACCTTTATTTTAGAAATACATATTTATTATCAGAATCAAAACAATGCTAGTGGAAAGCCCAAAACCCTCATTCAGCTTCTGAGAAGCACTGCGGTGTAGTTTTCATTGTCAGAAATTTCTGGGAAAAGGAATTCTTCCTTCTTGCCAGAAAAGCATATTTCAGTTCGAGTTGAAATGTCATTCTAATTTTTTAATCTGAATCCCATCTGCTGCTCTCTTAACCTGCTTCTCCTTGTCTTGTCAATGCAATCAGAACAGTCTTCAGTTATAATTACTGGTGACTATGATGACTTCAGATAATTCCTGCAATGTCCAAAGATCACAATATCATGCTCTGAACAACTGTCATGTTTAACCAAAGTCTTTTTTTTTTCATTTTGTTAAAGATATTTTTTTCTGCAGGTGACATGATTTGCAAAGCATAACACAACAGTAAAGGTAAGAAATTTAATATGTAAAGTTTAGAACCCTTTGTTGTGAATTACAACATTGATTACATTCATTTCTGAATAATAAAAGCATTTTATAAGGCTATAGAGTAAATTTTCTGTTATTCTTAATTATTAGATATGAGGAGAAAGCCATATTTTTCTTCTTCAAAATGTGTTATGTATCTTTACTTAGGTAGGGTGTTGGCACCGAACACATGGGATGAGCAATCATATCTAAGGTATATGTACAATACTTATTCAGAAACATAAAAAAAAAATAAGAAAATAGAAGAACTAATGGTAAGCACTGACCTCTCCCTTTCAGGTGTGTTTTGATATGTTTAATATAAATCAATTTCTTAATTATTTATATCATGTTTCTCAATTGTATGACAAACTCTTTGAGAACAGAACTTCTGAGCAACTCATTTTTCAATATATTTCATAGCAACCAAAATCAGTACCCAGTCACTTGATCTTCATGCAATGAAAACAGAGTTAGCCATTTTTGGGACTTCTTTTGGATTTCAGGAAAAGAATCTCAATCAAAATAGCTCAAGTTAGTGAATTAAAAAAAAAAAAAACACTCCTGTCATTTATGTTGAAATAGCCTATCCACATCCTGCTTTCTTATTTTTATAGTTGAAAATGTAATTTAACCCTTTCCTTTTTTTTTCATTTTTATTGAGATATAAGTGTGCAAATTAGAGCAGTTATAGCAATAGTTTTGATGGATTGGATTGAGTGGGTATGTCTTCTGAAAAAAAGAAGAAAGTGTAAACAGAGATAGAGTAGAAAGTGTAAATTGAAGCTGTGTGTTGAATCCCTAGAGTTGATTATCTTATAACTGGAAACTTGCTCATTCCAATTACTTTTCTGCATTTCCCATGCCTCTTATAACACAAATACGGTCTTTCCTACCTTATTTTTATATTTTATATTTCCTAGTTTCTTTTCCCTTTTCTTTTCTTTTAGTATCCATATATAAGTTACAGTATTTGTCTTGTTCATTCTGACTTATTTCAATTGGCATACTGCCTATAAGGTCCCTTCATATTGTCACAATGGCAGGATTTCTTTACTTTTTATGACTGAAGAATATTCCATACTATATATTTTCCAGAAGTGGGATTGCTGGATTCTATGATATTTCTATTTTTAATTTTTTTTGCAGAATCTCTATACTGTTTTATAAAGTGACTTAGTTGTAGATTTATTATAAAGACAAATGTGACAATAAGAGATAAGATAAATTAACAAGTGGCCCTTAGAGATACTGGAAATAGAGGAAAGTTTTAAATCTAAGACAGTTCTAGTAATTTTTGTGACAGGAATTTGTGAACATTTACTTAAGTAACTTGCTATTACTACTTTCTAAGGTGTTTGCATTTTTCAGACTCTCTCCTCTGGTTCACTTACAAAATATGTTCAAATTTATTCAATCCTGTCCTGAGAATCTTTTTTTTTTTTAGACTGTCTGCATATTCAGTGCCACCCATTCAAAATCACTGTTATAACTGCTATAATATTTGCTATTTTTCTTCTCTCAGCCTCCATCATTTTCACATTATTTTATCTTGATTTTCAACTCATCTTGTCTTCCCTGAATGCAATCCTTACATTTTTTATTGAACTAAATACTTGACTTTCTGCACTTCTGTGTGTGAAAATAAGGATTGATTGAGTAGAACTTTAAAGTCCAATTATAGATAATTGGATAACCGAATATTTGGTTGTTCTTGGGTCATATAACTATCCAGGAATGGGGAAAGACAGTTGTATGAACTATATGTGATAGTTCCTTAACTAACACTTTGATTGGACAAAACTCCTATAGAAAATACTTTAAGTGACTTTATGTTTTAATGATATGTCAAAGACAGCACATCCTATTAAAAGTCACTGAAGGATAAAAAATAATCTTAACTTTTTATCACATATCAAAGTTACTAATCATAGAATATTTATATATTCGATAATTTACACTTTGATTTTTTTGAAGTGCCAAAATAAGTGATTGAGTCAATGCATAACTTCATTTAATCATTTAATATCAAAAGAGATTTGACATAATATTAAAGGAGTATGTGAGCAAAAGCAAAATGAGTATTAAGATTTAAAGAATAATAATATGGATATGTTTAGAGAGATAAATAGAAAATAATAGCCTGAGATAAAAGACTATTGTGAAGACTCTTTAATTATATCAAGTGAATGTATTTAATTTAAAGTCTCCTTTCTACAAGGACAAATGTGTATATACACACACACTGTTTAAAGACTTACCATCAGACAAGTAGGATGTGAACCAAGAATACATTTCATCAAATAAGGTTTCTAGGAAAGTTAATAGGATGCAGAAAGTTAATAAGAAAGAAAGGAGCCAGAGATAAGGAAAGCAAAAAGGCATTGAGGAGAAAAGATGAGGTTTTTACAATCATATCAGTTAAAAAAAGAGATAGAAAATAGGCTCACTAATAAATTAGGAGTGGTATGAAGTTAAAGAAATCAGTGATAACCTCAAATGACTGTGATGCTAAACTACTTTAGCAAGAGAAATAAAGAAAAATAGTAAGGATAATTAGAACACAAAAGAACTTTTTCAAAAGTGGAAAATCACAAAAGCAGAGAATGCACACTTGAAAAACTGGGCTAAGTTGGTTAAAGCGTGTTGAAATAATCTATTTTGCATCAGTTTTTAGGAAAGTAATATTGCATTAACCCCATAGTGCTCAATGTATTTTTTATTAGATAGTTGATAGTTAATGGAAGAAATGGATGAAATCACAACAACTAAAATTTCCATAAAGAGACCATTTTAAGCCACTACTCATTAAATAGACATTTTACAATTTTTGACACTCCCAAATAGCTCTTATTGTCATTGCCAAATAAAGGGTAGGTTCTTACTGCATTATTCAGTATGAAAATTCTACTGAGTTGATAAAAATTCAAAATCATTTGAAGAGAAGAGCATACTAAGTCAGTGAGAACTGCTGTGGAGCCCATGCGTGGGTTGGTGGTCACTGTGTTGTGGTAGCATATACCTGGAGAGGTGGGGTCTTTCTGTATCATAAGCAGTGGTGTACACCAATGTTATCTTAATAAACAATATGTGGAAAGTGAAACAGAGCTGAAGACATTATATTTGTAACTGACAGAGTATTTAATTCTATATTGCACAGTCTTCTTTAATAAATGATGTTATTATGATATATGCAGTTTACTTAGAAATTATTTGACACATTGATTCAATAAACTAGTAACAAACTATAGAAATGATTCCTGAAATTAGTCTTTGATTAACTGAACTAGGACAAGTCAAAATATTTGATGTTTTGTTTAACAGAAAACTGGATTTTTGGAGGAACATATTAATACAATAAAAGACTACATAATGATGATTATTACTGCTAATTCTGGCATTTACATAACATTTTTCCAGTCAAGCAGCAAAGTCATAACTTCAATAGCTTTCTTTTCACCTATGCTTTTAAAATACATATTTTTTCATTAATCCTGACTTTTAAAAATGTCCTAAATAATTTCTTATGGAATCAGTTTTTTTTTTTTAAAACTGTTTCATTTAAATCCTGAATTATTAAACACAGTCCTCCCTCACAGTCACATGAACTCACATAGAATGTTTCACAGATTTTACAGTATGCACATTTGGAATAACTTTGCTAAAAAAAAGTCAGTGAAGAATGAAGTCACATATTCAAGGTCATATTAATTACTTCTAACTTATGCTAGTAGCATTTGATCTTTAGACATGATATTGCTGTGAATGTTGTCCAATTGAAATAGTGGATTTTTTTGTTAGCTTCATAACCAGCACTAGCAATAACTAAGACCTTTCCTGAAGAATGGTGAACTACAGCACTTTTAGATATATGTACTAAATTAGATGGAAAAAACTAACTCCAGTGATTTAGCACTTTGACTTCTTAAACTACTGTTTTAATAATTTGGATTCTTCATTATAAACTGAAGCTATTCCACATTCTACCTAAAGTTCTTCAGTTAGGGTAGGAAATCTGTTGGTACTTAAAAATACAAATTACTCAAATTATGGCACATAGGCAAGCTGATTATATAGAAGGTGATCAGTAAGAAGAATGATAAGCCAGTAACAAATCCACTATCTTCTGTTCTTAATTTTATAAATAGTTCAAAGAAATGTAGGAGTTTGCATTATAGCAGTGGTATACAGTGTGATCTTTAAAGGAGAGTATGAGTATTATCTTCAAGTTGATTAGAAATACACATTTTCTTTTTAAATTTTTGTTTATGGTGTAGGTCTAATTTTATTCTTTATAACTAATTTTATTTTTTTAATGGTAGTCCAGTTTTCCCAAAACCGTATGTTGAAACAAACTTTCCTTTCTCCATTGTATATGCTTTTTATTCCCATTGTATAGTTCTGACCCCTTTGTTCTAAGTTAACTGTTCGTATATGTGTCAATTTCTGGTCTTTAGATTCTATACCACTGATTTGTGTGTCCAGTTATAATCTAATGCCATGCTGTTTTGCATACTATAACTTCTCATTTAAACATGATGTCTGGGACTGTAATATATCCACTAATCTTTTTTTTTTTTTTTTGTCACTTTGACTATTTAGGATCTTTTGCAGTTCCATATAAATTTTAGTCATAATTACTCTATTTATTTGGAACTTTGATAGGGTTTACATTATATATAATGTTTTGAATATGTGTTAATTTTTCCTCATCCATAAGCAAGGAATATCATTGCATTTACCTGTATCTTCTTCTAATTAATGTAGTAATTTCTCATAGCTTTTGTTGCACAACTTGTTTACCTTCTTTGTTAGTTTTATTCCTAATTAGCTAATTTTATTTGATGATAGTACATGGGATTGTTTTTATGACCTCTTTCTCTTCTAGTTTGTTTGAGTTTTGGAATACAAAACATTTTATATATTAATTTTGTAGCCTGCCACTTGATGACACTGATGTATTATTTCTTATAGATTTTAAAGTCTTTAAGATTTTATATAGATATTATCAAGTTGCTTGCAAATAGTAATAGTTTTACTTTTTTCTTTTCTAGTTTGGATACTCCTTTATTAGATCTGTGGCTAAGATCCAGTGCTATGCTGAATAGTAATTATGAAACTGATGACCCTTATTGGATGTAAGACCTGAAACTGTAAATAGAAGAAGACACAGGCAGATCTCTTGACTGCAGTGGCAGGGAAAAAAACAAAATAAAAAAAATTAACAATGGGACTACATCAATATTCTGCACAGTGAAAAACTATCATTAAGGCAGTTTTCCCGCCTGCCTACGTGTCTGTGCAGGCATCTCCTTTAAGAAAACCCCCTTAAGGGGCAGCTCTTCCTTTTTCTTGTGCCTGTGCAAATGTCCTCTCTTTCTTTTCATTTTTTTTTTTTTTTGACAGTAAACCTGCCCTCTTGGATATAAAAACAAAAACAATATGGCTATCATTAAAACACAGGCAACCTACTGAATGAGAGAAAATATTTTTCTTCATATATCCAACAGTGGTCTACTATCTATGGCATACAATAAAGTCACACAACTAAATAAAATGAAAATAAACCAATCAAAAATATATGAAGGAGCTAAATAAGAACTGCTCCAAAGAAGATATACTAATGGCCACTAGATATATGAGAAAAGGTTCATCATTGCTTATCATCAGGGATATGGCCAGGCACGGTGGCTCGTGCTTGTAAGCTTCAGCCTATGAAGCAGCCAGGGTTAGGGATCGCGGTTCGAGTCCCGCCTGGGGCCCATAGCGAGACCTAGTTCCAAAAAGATAGCTGGGTGGCACGTGCCTGTCATCCCAGCTACCTGGGAGGCTGAGGCTGGCGATTGCTTGAGTCTGTGGTACCCCGGGCAACAAGAGCCTGTGGTTCCAAAGGCAAAAAAAAAAAAATAGCAAGACCTAGTCTCAAAAAAAAAAAAAAACAAAATCATCAGGGATATGGAAGTTAAAGCCACATGAGATACCACCTCACAAATGTGAAGATGGTTCATGTCTAAAATATCAGAAACAAGTGGTTATGTAGGGATAGAGAAACAAGACCTTTTACACACCTTTGTGAGAATGTAGACTGGGTCAGCTTCTATGGAAAACAAGTTATGTTAAAAAGCATGTTTCCAATACAGATGTGTTTCCTCATATTCATGAATATGACCGTAACTCTCTTTTTATACATTAGGGGTTTCCTTTAAACTTGTGATGACACGTTGAAATATTCTAAATACAATTATTTTGAAGAAAAATAGTGACATTAGCTACATCCTCAACTTTCTGAGGAAGTAATGCCTAAAAAGTTGGCATTATGAACTGTTGGATCTTTGGATTTGAGATGAATTAAAATTTTTATTTATTGCTATAATTTTAGTATTGTTCACATTAAACAAAATCTAACTTTCAGGTAAAGTTTTAGTTTTTCAGGTAACTTTTTCAACCATTTATCAAAGAGGTAGTTTGTTTCCCACTTACATATTTTTTGCCTGTGTATCTTAATGATAGAGATAGTTTACACTGAATGAGGGAGACCTAATCTCTTACAATCCTTATTCCATGTACCAAGGTAGGAAAATGTAGCAACAAAATGAAAGAGCAAGTAAAATTATTATAACCACTATTAGATTTTGACTCACTAATATAAATATAACTGAATGATGGCTTCATTCCTTAGGAATCTCCTCTCCTTACCCTTGACCTCCAAGACTCATGGGCAAGACTCCAAGCTTAGGTTCCTGGGAAGTATTTAAGATCTGGCCATCAACAGGGCCCAAAACTCTGAATTAGCCTAACCAGTAAGCCTCCCCAGGTAACTAATCCCAGTCTCCCAAAGGAAACCTATCTACATGGTTAACAGGTTAACTGTTCAAAGGCTAACATATCTGGAAGGCAAGCAAAAAGAAGCACACACATGCAGCTTAAAGCTAAGAAGTTTACTCTGCTTTCCTGTTTCATATTCCATCTTTCAGTGTAGTGTAGATATCAAAAGTTTAAGATGCCTGTTTCTGTAGGGTCCTTAGTTTGCTAAACCCACATATATTTACTTTACTCAGATAGTCCTGCAATGTGTTGCAATCATTTTTGTCACTTTCCATAATGTAGTATCATGACAAACCAATGAAAATGACTGCAGAACCAGTGACTTCAAGCTGAAGGGACATGGCTGGACGTGTACGTGGTGATCACCTCACCTTCAGCAAATTTCAGTGTGCTTGGGTGATGTGCATTCTCTCTAAGTACAGTTTTAAACAGATCATGTGTTCTGGGTAAACTAGTTGTTCTAAATACATGGATAGGAAGCATGATATATTTTAAAAGTTAAAGTTGTATATAAACATCATAGAAAGGCAAAATATCTACAATAATCACCATGATTAGATATATAAATATGGTGGAAGCCAACATATATTGCCATACACATTGCTTTGTGGCAGCAAAAACAGCTCAAAAATTAAATGGTTCTAATTTTTAGGATTACAATTTGGAGTTTGCATTAAAACTTAAAAGATAAATATCTTCAATACTGTAATTACACTTAGTCTTTTTCCTACAGATAAACACATTTTAAGAAAGTCTATGATTATATTAATTGCAATAATATCTTTTATTGAAATGTAAGCCTTCTCACTGCCTACCAATAGGGAGAGAGTAAAGTGCTGCATAGTAATACTAATATTAGAAAGTTGTTTAAAAATGATGAATGCATTTCTATGACTTCTTATACATATGTCTAAGACATATTATTAGTTTATATATATAGTGGAATATCTTATAGTAAGAAAACTGAAATGTGAGTCTGTCTTTAAGTCTGTCTATATGTATATCTGTCTGTCTGTCTATCTATATATCTGTTTATCTATCCACCCACCCACCCATCCATTCACTTACTCACCTACCCACCCATGATTTTATATAATTATCCATTTACCAAGGTGTACAACATTTCAGGAGGAATGAACAACAACAAAATATTAATGATAGTAGATTCTAGAAATTGAGGTTAAAGAAACTATGTAGGAAAAAGCTATTGTTTTGTGTTTTTCCAAAGTTCTTATTGTCTATTGCTGTTAACAGAGCATCCTAAGGTCTAGTAAATTCAGATAACAACAATTTATTTGCTTTTGATTCTGTGTTTAGGAGTTGAAGTAAGGTTTAACTGGGTTGGCTTGTTTTTATGCTATGTCACATTGGATCAACACCCATGTCTACAATTAATTGGTGGGTTTATTAGTTACTGGCTAGTCCTGAATGGCTTGTCTCCCATGTCTGAGACCAGAACCAGAGTGGTTGAAATGGCTTGAACTCTCTACTTATGATCTCTTTCAAGTATGTATATAGACAATACTTTTCCATTCAAGCTAAATCAACTATTGCAAAGTCTCTATTAGCCAAGATGTGGAAGTGACTCAGTGTTCTTTCTAGTTTAGTTTGTGAGTCAAAGCAAGTAGTAAGAGACCAGATTCAGAGAACAGAGAAATAGACTCAACTTCTTGAGTTGAGCAGCCAATAATAGATACATGACCATATTTAATATAACACACTCAACTACTTAAGTGTTTACAATAGGAATTAGTTATTTTCAAAGAGCTAACTCAAAAATTTAAAAAAATGTATTAAGCTTATTTTTTGTCATGATATATGTTTGTCTAAATGCCATCTATATTTTTAAACTACACAACTGCTTTCATTTTTTAAAAAATGAAATGTGATGGCTGTTTAGTTAAGGTTGGTGCTATAACTTAGGAATATACTGAGTTTTAAATGCTTCTGTGTCTAAAAGAGACCCATTCCAGATCTGAAATTCCTACATGCATTCCTACATTTCAACTGCATAGAGCCTGCACTAATGACTTCGGCACAATGAGTAAATATCATTATATGAAATTGCATTATCTTCCTTGTGTCTGTGTGTCTGTGGGTAGCTTTAATAGAATTTAGAATCTTTCTGCCTTACAAACATTTATCATTCAGCATTTTAATGGCATAATATGTCCTATTTATTCAGTAATATCCTACTGAAAAGTAATTTAAAAAGAAAAGTTATGAATTATTTGAAATGCTTATTATAATTATTATTTAGTTTTCTACCAAATGAATCCAATGATTAATTGTCTTATTAAAAGTAAGAAAACCCTAATATTTCAATTTCAAATGTGGAAAGGGGCTACTCCTTCCTGATGCATTCTTAGGATTTACCAATATCTTCCCACCTCCTTTCCTTCCTCCCCTGCCTCAGGTTTGAATCCCATCAATATTAGAAATCCCTACCAATGTAACATGAGCTAATTGTGTTATGCTGAATTACATTTTTGGAATTCATTTTGCTTACTCTATATTTACCTTTGCCACTTTCCTCTCAACAGCACAGAAAAGCTCTTCTTACTGCCCTCACCAAAGCAGAAACACAGACAGAGGCAAACAAAACATATAAAGAATTGCTATCCAGCCAAATAACAAGTCTCAGGTAAGTGTTTGCTTGCAGAGCCTAGAGTTTTGTTTTGTCTGTGTTCTTTGGTTTATCTCTGAAATTAGGTATGAGGTGCACCGGACAAAAGACAAATGCCCCTATAGCAAAGCTCATGTAAGAGAAGAGAGTAGTGCTCAAGGCTCTGGGGTTCTCATAGGCAGAGCTGAAGTTTTCTGTTCCTCTCCAGAAAATTGAGCATTCATCTTAGGATAGTGCAAAAGGTGGTTGATAAAAAGAAACATTTGCAAAAGTGTATTTTATAGTCCAGCACGATGGCCCATGCCTGTATTCAACCTATGAAGCAGCCGGGGCTAGGGATCGCGGTTCGAGTCCTGCCTAGGACCCGCAGCGAGACCTAGTTCCAAAAAAATAGCCGGGCATGGTGGTGCATGCCTGTAATCCCAGCTACCTGGGAAGCTGAGGCTGGGGATTGCTTGAGTCTGTGGTACCCCGGGCAACGAGAGCCTGCGGTTCCATGGGCAAAAATAGCGAGACCTAGTCTCAAAAAAAAGTGTAGTTCATATGTACAGAGAAACCACAGAGATAGTGCAGAACTGTGGAGCATTTGCCACTCTAGGCACAAAGGGATGAGAGGAGAGACCTTGTGATTCTTGGTCAAGGAACTTAGCCAACTGGAGATTACTCAGAAGAGTAAGCAGTTTGGGGAATAAAGGTCATGAGCTCATATCCCTCCTTTCTTTCTTTTCCTGGTATTGCTTCACATTGACTAAACCCAAATAAAGGTTAGAGGGCAGGAAAACTTATTGGGGCACACCATCCAGTGAAGACTCTTGAGTCAAGGAAAGGATAGGGAAGGGCAGAGGAGTTTAGAAACCAAGAGGAAGATTACACAATCCAATAGGGTCTAGAAAACAAAGAGGTGGGAAGGAGAAAGTGTGTGTGTGTGTGTGTGTGTGTGTGTGTGTGAGAGAGAGAGAGAGAGAGAGAGAGAGAGAGAGAGAGAGATGTGTTTAGTTGTTAAATTTTTAGCATAAGTCCTAGGATGTTGAGAGTGGAATGTAGGGAATAAGAGGACAGACGAGAGAGGTGGACACAGCCACAAAGGCTGGGGCTAAATGAAAGTCTGCATCATTCAGCAAATTTGAATGACTCCCACAAGTCCTTATAAAGGTTTCTGACAAAGGGAAAATGTGGCTCAGGCAGGTACAAATCAGGATGCATCTCAAAGGAAGGCAAATGGTGAGGGGGTAATAAAATTGGTTAATGTATTAATTCCTGAGAGGTAATTGGGGCCAGGGGGATAGCTCAGCTGTGGTCACTCTCTCTGTTGAGAAGGATTTCCATAGGTGAACAGTTTTTGGAGGGGCAGTGACACCATCACTTCTTCAGAGGATCAGTGCTAGATTTTTGTCTCCAGTTTGCTGGAGGCAATTAAGGCAAGATGGAGTTTGCTCCATCTTAACCGCACAAGCCTGTCTGGTCTGTGAATGGCATTCCACACTAGGAATGTTTTGCTTTATTTTGTTTTAATTACAGAATCATGAACTGATTATGGTAACTACTACTCATCAAAACTTGAAAATGTTTTCCTTTCACGGGTTAGAGTGTGTGCTGCTTGAGGTCAAAGATCCTTCATACTTTACGAAAGAATCCTCATGAAATATTGGTTGAGTCACATTATATAATAAATGTATTTTACTGATTTCAATTGCTTTGAAAATCTAAACTAGCTCACACTAAGACTTTTAAGACTCTGACCTTGGGTTGTGTGACAAAATGTTCCAATGTTAAGGAACGATATAATCCCTTCCACTGTCAGCATTGTGATTATGAATCTACCACAACTTTTTGCTGACAGCAGAGATTCTCTGGTCTGACAATTACAATATAAGTTGGTTTGCCAGAGAAGTTTACCAACAGCTTGAAACTTTCATGATGAAATGACTGGTCAAGTTAATGTTTATGGCATCTGGCTGGAGCCATCCATCACTAATCCTGGGAAGCAGGACTATCTAATGGTTCCAGTTTTATTCAATCTATTTTATGCAGCCATGCTTGACTATGCAACCAGAGACCTCAGGGTTGATATTAGGATATATTTTGATCTCCTAAAAGGCTTTTCCATTTCAATAACTTGCAATCCTCCTCAAAAGTCCTTGAGGCAGTCGTTCATGAACTACTGCTTTCTGATGACAACAGACCTAATGTGACCTAAAATGGATTTCAAAAATCTTTGTAGGCCATGTGTAGTCATTGTATATCAGCTGGAGACCCAAATACATGCCAAGTTTCACTGACACCATTGTAAAAATGGTTCAACAGCATACATTATTTGAAAGACATTGTTGACATTTATTTCTTTGTCATTTTATGAATCATCAGATCAATAAAACAATTGGGTAAAAAAAGTCTTTATTGTTAGGAGTATCGTTTTTTCATATAAAGTGAATAATTTTTTTCTGAAAGTATTTATTGAAATGACCTGACTGTGTTTTGACTGAATTTTAGATTCCCTCCTTAATAATTATACCAATGAGAGATACTGAAATTATAATGGGAGGGCCATCTAATCATACCGTATTAAAAATGTAAGTGATCAGACAGTTTATTAACAAAACCCCCTAATTTTACATATGAAAAGTAGCTTCATTTGGTGGATGCCATATACCAAACTTAAAACTGGAACTATGAGCTAAGTCCCCTGACCAATTCTATGCAATTTTCATTATTCTACCTTGAGTATTGTGAGGTCCAGCTTCCAAAATGTTCCCCCAATAATCCCCACTATCTGGTGTTGAACTTTTGGAAAATCCCCTCCCATATCATAGTAGAGTTCACAGCTGTAACCAGTACACAATACAGATTATTTCACTTCTGAAACTAAAGTCAAAAAAAGTACCATGGCTTCCTTTTCACACCAATCTTGCTTTTCATGGGAGCAGGCAATTTGTGATGAGAAACTGAAGACTGCAACCAACAGTCACTAGGAAATGAGTCCTCCTGTCATCGGTGATACAAGCATGCATGCATTCTGACCCACTTAGAGCTCAAGATGACTCCTGCCTCAGCCAAATATTTGCCTGCACCTTCAGGGGTAAACATCGCCACAACTCATGAGCATTCCTGATCTTTAGAAACTAGGGGAGATATTAAATGTTTGTGCTTTTTAACTACTAAGGTTTGGAATAGTTAAGGTTGCTGCAATAATATAACTAGGGATAGTGAAAAATTGGTCCCATATGTTAGGCAACTATGAAGTGTGGAATCAGGGTAGTTGATCATGAAGACCATTGAAACAAGGATTATAATCTGTGATCCATGAATCCTGGCACCTGTGGATGGAGTTTAGGGATTGTGATTCCCCAAACTTAAGTAGAATTAAACAGGCATCGGGGCAAATGTGGTGTTTTCTTTCTTCCTGAAAAAGGTCTGATAGTTTTTGTTTGATTTTGCCAGCTATATATGATTTCTTATAATAGTGAATCATTGGTCTTTGATTGTACCTTCGTGTGTCCTGAGCTCATGAAGTGTTTTTATTTTAATTTTAAAAACTTTCCATAGCACCACATGTACAGTGTGCTCAACAGATGAATGTTAAAATGAACGTCTGAGTCAGTTCATACATCTGTGTGCACATACTCTGTTCAGAATGGAATTCTCAGTAGCCGTGTACTTTCAGTTGTATTCCTATTAATGGTGCATCCCTCATCTCTTTTCACAATCACTAGGTATATACAACTGTCTTATTAATGATTATGGGGTAATTTAAAGCTAAGTGGTTCAAACTGAAAATACTCCTTTGGTCTTCATAGCATGGTACTTTCAAAAGCTAGAGCAAAATAGTCATTAAGTATGCTGCAAAGAAATTTCCTAGACACATTTGGGACCATATTTTTTCTGTTCTGTTCACAAAGGGTTTGCTGTAACAAATGTAGACTTTCTGTTCATGTTTTCCTTTGACTTTCAGCAGTGCAGGAAAACCATTACCCCCAAATTAAAATGACAACAACAAAAAGTCTTAGAGTCATTTGCTATTTTGACTGCTTATTGCTTCTGTCACAACTGTAGAATTAAACCTACCACACTTACTAACTTATCCTGCCTGTCTTTCTTAAGTAGTTAATTATAATCTCATGCAATCTTTCTGGGAACCTATATCCATTAACAAGATTGGTTTTCTTTCAATTGTGGCTATAAGTTGATGGATCCCAGTTCACTTATGTTTTCACTAAGGGCAATGCGGCTGAGACCTATACAATGGACCCAAGTGTGTTTATTTTAAGAACTTTGTGGAATTATACCCACTTCCATCTTCAAAGTAGTGTTTGAAGTTCCTGCTGTAGTCTTGATGAGCCATACACTCACTACTTGCCATTGTGCTGGTATTTCACAGCCCCCCGGTAAAAAATTCCTCTTTAATTCAACTCAAATTCGTTTCCATCTTAAAGTTACCTTTATGGAATCTCCCTTTGAAAAACACTATTTTCTCAGTTCTATTATTTTCAACATATTTACTTACATCTGGGAATGTTTCCAAAAGGAGCTTTAAGAAATTATTGTACTCATTGGGGGCAGGGGGAATACATCTATTGGAAGGTCTGAATACTGCCACATGGAGAACAAATGAGGGCAATTAATCCTGGTAATTCTCAAAGTGAAAATACTTTATAACATGAAAAATATAGATTTAACAAATTGATTTTTCCATTCGAGATGCATTTTCTTCCTTATCTTGAGGAAATACGCATAATTGTATTTTTTGTCAAGATGCTAGTTAATACAAAGTACTTAGAAAGAGAGGATGAAAGCAGATACATATGTTTAAGCCATATAAATAATTTATAGCCTCACAATAATGCATTGTAATATAGGGCAAACTCAGCATGGTAATTAAACTGCTCATTAAGTATCTGTTAATGCACACCCACATGTCTCTAACTCTTATAGACCATTCACAGCTCTGCTCATTAGACCCAGAGGGAATTGCCTACTCTTGAATCCCTCTGACTCCATTTATTCTTCAAGTTATGCATGTACATTTCAAAAGATGTTTGTATTGCCTGCTATATTCTTTATGCACAATGCTGGGCTGTAGGAATACAGACATAAAGGAGTCAGGGAAATAATGTGGACTTGAAGATTGATCAAAATAGTACCATGGCCCAGATTTTATTGTATACAAAACGTAGACAAACATATCCAATATTTTTTTTGTGTGTGATTGTTCAGATCCTTCAATCTCTAGTCAGCAGTTGTCACAAGCTTTTCACTTCATTGTGTTAATTAATAAAATTTTCTTAGTAAGGTATTCTAGAGCTACATCTTTACCACCTTAATATTTAATCATTTAGGCTCAGAAAAGCCAGCTGCTTTGAGATTGTTCCATGCAGTGATTTTTTTCAGCCAAAAATTTCACCCTTGATGTTCTGGGTGACTCACTGGTTACTTCTGTTTATAATGCCTTAATTTGATTTCAGATTATTTTAAAAAAATAACTTTCATTTGTAGAATATCTGCACATTGTGCTGGGGTGTAAATAATATATATTTATCTATCAAATATAAATTTGAAAGAATGTGCATAAAGGAGCTGGGTTAAAGATATAGGTTTTCTGGATTGTCCAAATGGGTAAAACAGTAGCATCCATTGATTTTGGCTTTGCTTAGAATATTTATTTTTAATTTGAGCTCTGTGTATATATATATATATACATTTTAATATATATATATAGTAAGCTATATATATGTATATAATATATGCATATATATAGCTTACATATTTTATTTTCCACTTATGGATATATTTAGAGTATTTTAAACAAGTTTAAATTAAGAAAATCAATTTAAAAGTGGGAAGGTGAATAAATGTAAAGCAGAAATCAAGAAGAGATATCTTGCAGAACATTAACTAAGAACTTCAATTACAGAACAATACTTATGAAGAGAATACTTGATTTATATAATGCTAAAATACTCATAATGCCCAGTAGTAACTGGTACTGGAATTTTCGGATTTTTAGAAAGCATGTCCACAAAAAGTTTAAGTCAATCGCTTGGAAACTTGACTATTTACTTACCTCAAAATGAGAGTGTATCATTTCAAGCTACCTTAATCACTCCTACACTTATTCACACTTGGGGGGATTGTACACTTAAATTGTAGGTTTGGGGTTTACTTTCTATTGAATTATGTCATACACATATTAAACTGCACAAATCATAAATCTACAACTCACTGATTTTTCACAAGCTGAAGGTAACTTTCTAGCACCAAGAAAGCATAATCAACAACCAGAAACTCTTTCTAGTCAATAATCACTACCCTGATTTCTAATTATAAATTGTTTTGGCAAATTTTGTACTTGATATAAATGGAAACATAGTATTTGAGTTATTGGTTCATGTGTCTTTTTTCTGCCTCAGAAATTCATCTAAATTTTAAAAAGCATATGTGTAATCATGCTTCTCTTAACAGCTAGATCAGCAAGGGACTATATATATTATGATGGCTCCAATAGACTGTATCATATACTCTAAGTAGTAGGCTCTACCATGTAGGTTATATTATTATACTATGATATTTACAATTATGACAATAAAGAAATCACCCAAAGACACATTTCTCAGGATGCATCTACACTGGTAAACAATGATGCATGAATGTAGATCATTCACTTTTATCGATGTATAGAATTCTAGTCTGTGAAATATCCATTCTACTGCTGATAGGCAGAAGAGCAAACCATTTGAAAGCTGTCAGCTTTATCCTATTGAGCACAATGCTGTTTTGGACATTCTAATATTTTTCTGGATTATGGGGTAGTCATAGGATCAGTTTTAGTAGATATTACAAAGAATTTTAAAGGAATACTACAAAACTTGGATCTGCCTACCATGAATTGGTAGAAGTTAAAGACTCTATTTGTAGACTATAGACAAAATAGTACAAGATTAATGAAGCATCAGATTGTAAGTGATTCCTTCCAAGTAGACTACTATATTTTCTCTCAGACTCTTGCTCAAATCATAACTCTTAAGGAAAACTGTATAGATGATCCATTCCTCTCTTGATATCCACTTGGTTTCAGCGCCTTACAGGAGGTTCACCTAAGTAGACTATTTGGAAGTGTCTCTCTGCTAAAATATCCCTGAAATTGGAGTAAAAAAAGGGAAAATAAATCATGTATGTATTTCCCTATAACCTATGCTAAACAGGCACATTAACAGAAATATTTTATCAGCTAACAATAAATATAGTTGTATACATGTTATTTTTACAGTTGAAATGGTGAAACTGTGAAGGACTAGGTATATAAGTGATATTTTTAAAGGAAAAATTATGCCTAGCTAAAATTTTCTAAATAGTTTTATCTTATCATTATATCATAAATTTTCCTAATAGTTTTAATTGGTTTCCTCACTAGGATATCAAATTTGAATTTATTTAAAGTGAGTATATATAATAATAGTCACTTTGATATGTTGAACTAAAATATGTTATGCTTATTCAGTTCTTACACATAACATCTTGTCATATTTTAATGAGTGAAAACTGTAAAAACTTATTTTGTGAATGTGGTAATTGTTTGTCTTGAAGTGGATATTGAGGACTTTCTGCAAAGCTGAGTTCAGTACCTTACTCAGTTTTTTTGAATGTATCACAGGTCTTCTTTCCTCAGTATCTATGCTAAATAAAACTGTTTAGAATATAATATATAAAAATATAGATTGTATTGTCTAAGACTAAAGATTGTTCCAAAAACACAATAGCAATGAAAAATAATATTAAAAATATTAAAAAGTACTTTTGTATCTATTCACGCATGTATAATTTTCACAGGGTGACTAGTCACATTAGGAAAAGTTATCATGGAAATTTCCATATATTATAATGGCAGGATCTGGGTGGACTGAAGGAAAAAAAAGATCACTCAACTAGAAACAATATCATAAAATTGTTTTTAAGTTGCTCAAATTAGTGTTAAGTGATTTTGAAGTGATATTCCCCCTCGTTTTATTGAACTCTATTAGGTTAAGTTCTATGAACTTTTTATTTATGCTGTGAACTGAATTCTGTCTCCCCAAATACATGTGGTAAAGCCCTGAAGTCTAGTGTAACTGTATTTGGACTTGGGATTTTAGGGGGCAAATAAGATTAAATAAATTCTCAAGGGTACTTAATGTTGGTAAGTTCTGCTGTCATAGAAGTAGCATCCTCCAAAGGAGACATCCAAGAGAGTGCTCTCTCTCTAGCTCTCTCTTTCTCTTTCTCTTTCTCTTTCTCTTTCTCTTTTTCTTTCTCTTTCTCTTTCTCTTTCTCTGTCTCTGTCTCTCTCTCACACTCTCTCTCCACTTTTCTCTTGTTCTACCCCTGAAGATCAGCACCAATAAGTCCAGAAGAGACAATGGTAATACCATTGCCAAAAATCACCCAGCCAGATGATCTGGGACTTTCTAGCCTCCACAAGTGTGAGAAAATAAGTTCTCAATGCTGATGTCATCCAGTCTGTGGTATTTAGTTATGGTAGTTCCAGAAAGTTCATGGAACTGAACTTCCCTCACCCTCTAGTTCATGGGAAAGTCTTCACTTTTTGAGAAGAAAGGTCATATTAAATAGTACCTAGAAAAATTTAACAGTAAAGTGGCAATTGTCATGTCAATACCCTCTCTTATTTAGCCTTCCTAGTGGTTTCAGGACATGACCAACACATTAATTTTCAAATGATTCCCACATATTTAGCTCTTTATCTCTGAATCGACTGTTCCCTTGAGGGAGGGGGACTAGTCAGTGACATACAAACATTTGATTTATATTTCATGTTTCATAAAGCCCATATTACTCATGGTTTACATTTATAGTCTTTATATTCATGTGTTGGTGGGGGATTCCTGTAATTGTAATCCAACCAAGCATGAACCGATGATGTACAAACTGACTCCTTTTCCCTCCTATCTACCACTCTTCTATCCATGACTATATCTCTTTACAGAATTTCCAGCTTTGTTGCAGAAGTCCTGATGTTTCAGAATCTTTATTTACCTCTGCTTTTATACAAAGATATTTTGAAATGGTAATACCACTTGTAAAGAGTCCTTCCTACCACTGGGACTAGTAATCGTGTTTTGTATTGCTTCTGAAGTGTAACATGGGAAAGAGGTAATACATCTTTCAAGCTGAATGCTTCCATTGTCACTGGTTTTCATTTTTCACAGAGACTTTGACAGATTTCAGTACTGCTGGTGGTGATGCTCTGAAAATCTAGGACGATGGTTCATCAATATCTCTGGCTTCCCCTCCTTTATTTTTATATAAAATTTATAAAAATTAACATAGGATGACTAGCTTAGCAGGGTTGATCATTTTAAATTCTTTCTTAGTCTTGATTTTCACTAATGTTGAATATTTTTGCTAGTATAGCTATTTGAATTGTGGGTGTGTATAAACTCTCAAAGAATATGTAACTTTTTCTATAGGATTATTTAATTTTGGGAATAGAGCTTAATGATTCAAGATAAATATATATGTATGCAATACAAAATATGTGAATGAGTCAAGGCAATTTATAAACATATAAGAGCATATATTATAATATAATATCCACCAAATAATTATTTTGGTGTATATATATAAACACATACACACATACTTATATAATGTAATAATTCAATGAGTCATGTATTAATAATAAATTTCATATGAATAAAATAAAATATAAACATAATTGTATATAGCAAATATAAATTTGTACATATAATGTATCTGATTTTCCATAAACTTATATAACAACTACCATTATAATTTTATAAATTATCATTATATTTTATCATTATATTTGGTACAATTTTGTGCCTTGCTAAAATTTTTCAAGAACCTAATTTTATGGACATTGTGATATTTCGCTTAAGCTTGTACCATAATTTGGCCACTGTCTATTGTTGAACATTTAAGTAGTATTTAGTTTTTCACTCATGTAAATAATGCTTATTTACCATTTTTTGATTCTTTAATAAGCAAACTTCTGCATACATAAATTATTTACACATTATTTGAATTTCTTTGATTCATCAGGCAGTCTACCAGGGACTGGATACATGGTGTGGAAATAAATCTGAAAAGATGTAGAAATGCTTTGAAAATGAATATGACTGAGGATCAAGGATCAGGAGATTTTTAAAGTGCCATCTCCTTTAAATTGTGTACATCATGATATATATGTATGCATACATATACTTGCATACATATGCATGTATAATGATACATATGTATGCATACATATGCATGTATAATGATACATATGTATGCATACATAATGAATTATGAGAGTATTTTGATCTACATAGCTCAAAAACTCAGAGAACAAAAAATAATCATAAAATCTTACTTGAAGAAACACCAACTTTCCCATTCACCAAATCCAATAGAAAACATGTACTTTCTTCTTTCCTCACTATGTATGAATTTAATAAATACATGAACAAAAGCCCATGTTTGTTGGACTCTGGGTTTCATGACTAAAGCCCCTACAAAGCAGTGTTTTGAAATTGTTGCTATTAGTCATTATTATTAGTCAATGCTTTATTCAAATTACAAAACAGTCCCCATGATCATTGCCATTTATAGTATTTTTTAGAAATTGCCATTTGCCTTATCACTTTTACATCAGGTGTGGCCATTAATATTGGACACAATTCTAGTATAATTTTTAAATTCAAAATATCTATGAGGTTTAAAGTTAATAAATGATCAATGTAAACAAAATACCAATTATTATAATACTGTAATTATCAGCAAAAAAGACCCTTCATGAAGCTTCAGAATTTAGTGCATCATAATTCATTTTTCAGAATACCACTGGAGTTGAAACTATTTGGAAATAGGCATACCCTTGACTTTCTGTAAATCTCAATTTTCTCTCAATTCCAATTGAGGAAATAAACCTCAACCAAAAAATATAAACGTCTAAAAATCAGGACATTAGTTGTGACTATTATAGCTTTGAATACAAACTGCTCTGTCTATAAAATGGAGATTGCAACTTGTACCAAATAAGTGAAAAAGCCTTTGGCAAAATAAAAACAGGTTAAAGACCATAAGTGAGTCTTATGCTCTGAACATTGTCTCATCTGTTTATTATCTAATTTCCACTATACTTTTATTGACTACCTATGAAGTTCTAGGTTGTAGAGATAGATAAATTTATCATTCAATATTTATAAACTTAAAACTTAAGGCATGGTTTAAGGATGCTTTAAACAAGCATGTTAAAATATTCCCACAATTCAATGTGATAAATTTTGAATACACCGAAGTTCACAACAGTATTACAATAACCAAAATGTAACAGCAACCAAAATGTCCACAAATGAATGGATATAATATATACATTCAGTGAAATATTATCCAGCCATTGAAGGAATACATTTCCGATTCTGGTATGTGATGAACCTTGAAAACACTATGCTAAGTGAAATAAACCAGTCACAGGAAGATGTTTTAGGATTCTACTTAAATGAGGTACCCATAATAATCAAATTCAAAGAGAGATTGCATAAAAAGTATCCTGGGCTCAGGGGAAGGGAGAAGTTTTTGTTTGAGGAAGATACATTTCTATTTGGAATGATGAAAATACTTGACATGGATGGTGGTGATGGCTGTATTGATGTGAAGCTCCTTAGTGCTATTGAATTGTACGTAATAGTTAAAATGTAAGCTTTACATTATGCATATAATGCATTCCATATTATTATAGTCTAGTTAATAAGTTTTATAATGATTTATACATATAAGTCTAAAATAAATATTAAAAATTAAAAAAATAAAGATTCAAGGCACAAAGGAGCACATACTCTTTCTGGAAGTCAGTGCTGGTTCCTTGTGGAGAGCAGCGGATGTTAAAGTGAAATAGGATTTTGCTAGGTGACACAAAGGGGAAAGACCACCCTTGCAGAGCAACAACAGCAAGAATATACACAAAAGCAAGCAACATTTTGTAATCTCAAATTGTTCTTTTAGAGACACATGGTTGTAAATAAAGAAAAAAACAAGGAATTGAAAATAGATCAGGTTAACTGAGATCACATCATGTATAATGTCTGTGGCAGATTGTATTTTCCAAAGATAATACCACTCTTTTCTCTTTTACATATTTTTATGAAACTTGGCCATTCACTCACCAAAAAAAGGAACCTAATTCTTTCCCCTTCAAATCTATGGAGATTTCTCCCCTGCTTGCAAACAGTGGAATGTGGCACAAATAAGTCCTAAGATTTCTACAGGGCTTTTCAGACTATCATACACTGTGAATCAATTTCTACACAGTCCCCTAAAATAGCCGCTCTTAGAGCCAGTCAGACTGACTAGCGGCCACCGTATTATGTGGAAACTTAAACAAGCCCAACCACAGAGGTCACGGTGAAAAGGATATGTCACCTTAAGGGCAGATGCTAGGTTACCCTTCAGGAGCAGTAGCACCCTGCCTTTCAAGTTGTAACTTCTGTCTGAGGAAACTTCATCAGAGATCCCAAACATGCTGTCCACCAAACTTTTTCCCCCATTTTTTGAGCCACAGCAATTTTCTGATTACTGTTTAAGCCCACTGAGTTTATTTTATTTTATTTTTTAATTGATTACACATGTATATATTTTACATCATTGTCTACCCTGAGGTTCTCCCACCACCTTATCAACCGTGAACCATCATTTAATCTCTTGTACCCATTTCTCCCCCAGTTTTATCCTCATCTCCATCTTTGCTCTGTGCTTTCCTTCTGTTCTTTTGTTTGTTTTTACTATATATATATACTTTTATATTTACTATATATATTTACTATTTATGTTTACTATATATGTACTTTTATATTTTACTATATATATATACTGTTGTTTTGTTTGTTTTTACTATATTCTGCATATAGGTGATATCATCAAACATTTTTCTTTATCTTTCTGGATTATTTCTGCTAACATAATTCCTTCTAGGTCCATCCATGAGCAAAGAAAATGTAGGTAAATGCACTGAGATTTGGAGGTGATTTGTTACATAGTAGTAACAACTGCTCACCAGAACTATCCCATGTATCAAGTTCTAGAGTTTGAACTTGAATACTCACTATTTTATATGCATCTCTTTAAAAAAATGCAAACCTTTGTTCATTCTCTTTCATCATCTGGAATATTACCTACTGAGATTCTTGGCCATTAATTTTTTTTCTAATTTGATAACCTCAAAATAAAATATTCCTTGATCACCTTAGCTCACCTAACTGAAAATCATCATCATCTTATCTTCTTTGGAGTAATGCTAGATTTCTTACTATACAACTGGCACTTATATCCATAATGCAATTTTTTTTACTCTACAAATGACATTTATTATATTCAATACCATTTTTGGATTCTCCATTTTAGTTTTAACAGATCATGAGAAGCTTGAGGCCAGTATCATTATGCTATGGGTTTCTCTGATCTCACAATGTAGAAATCATGCTTTTGAGTCAGTATGTGAAAACTATTTGAAAATAATTGTTGAAGCTGCAAAAAAATCAAACACCAAAATGTTTTAATTTGTGATACGCTATATTCATTTCTCTAGAAAATATTACTGACTTTTATGAATTTATTTTGTGTTCATTCATATTTAAATGGGTATATATTTTTATGAGGAATATTAGAAAAAAGAAGCATTAAGGAAAAAGACTATGTTAGTTAGCTTTTCTCTAAAATGGTGATTTAAAAGAGTAACCAAAATATTCAGAAAGGTCACAGAATTCTTGGGAATTCTTGACTTAAATGTATAACCACAACTTCTTTGTCTATATAAACCAGACAGACTTTACTTTTAATAACTCATCTAAATTTTGGAAATTGTCCAGGAAAATACTGGCTGTCCTAACAGCCAAATTTCCCACCAATTTTCTGGCAGCAGAGAATGCTGAGAAATGAACGCAGGAGTTGCTTTCTATTCTAAAACTTCATCCTTCTTGAAGCTAAACAAATGACAATCAAGCGCACATCCAGCAATATACTTTCCTCGTATTGACCTCTACAAAATCATCTGTGAGGCAGCAACCACTTTTCTTTAGATTAAAAAAGTTCTGCTAGACTTGAGATAATTAGTAGAGTCATGGCAATAACTAGCAGTGCAACCGTAAAATAATAAATGTGTCAAAGATACTAAGATTTAAGAAATGCTGATCAGTGTTAACATGAGCCATGATTTCACATTTTCAGAGGTATTGTGAGACATGATCAATGGCAGTTTGAGATAAAGAAACTTTGGGAATTCACTCCTGTTTAGACAGAAAGGAAAAAACAAAGAGAATTGCAAAATCTGGAATTCCTATACATTTCAGTCACCACTTTCAAGTTTTATTTCAAGGTCTCAGCTACTAGTCTGTTGTGTCTAGAATTAATCAGTGAGGAGTCTGCTTAGAAAGGCGAGACTTGAGATGAAATCAGTTTAATTTATAATGCAGGTTGGAAAGGAAATGGGAGAAATACAAGGAAGGCCAGTTACATCAACAACATTTATGGAGGTTAAGCGTGACTCTCAAGAAAAACAGTCAATGTCAGACCTTTGCTGTTCTGCTATGACATTAGTGTAATGGTAGAACACTAGGGACAGGCTGATGCACACACAATTTTTGGCCTTGCTTTTAATAGATTTCAATTCCTTAGAAATGTAAAGATAAAAGATGGTAAGACCATTGTGAGAGGGAGAGTTTTACTGCCTCGATAATATATTTCTTAAATAGTTTCCTGTTATTCTCACCTATTTTTCCTAGAGGTCAAGTTTTTTCTTTAATTGTCTATTCGGCAATTATGTATTATGTATCTGAATTATCTCCTTGAATTACCTAGTTGAATTATCTATTTGAATAATATTACCCAGGATGTTGAACCCACCCACTTAAATCAGCTAACCATGCCTCTTTATATGAAGGGAAGTTGTATACAATTATTACCTTCATCACCACTGTCTACCACCCTAAATCTAACACAAAAAGGAGAAAATTCAATAATAAAATTGAATAAAGCAAACAGTGGGTGAAAGACATGATATATGTGGGTGTTGGTTTGTCATAAATTAAAATACTGTGTGTTCTTAGACTAGTGCATTAAATTACTGCTGTATCAGTAACCTAACTTGTCTCCTTAGATATTTTTAAGAGTTATTCAACATCTACCTGATAAAAGTGTAGAAGCAGATTAATAATATGATGATAATGATTAATGTTTTGCAAAAACATAAGGAAATGCTTATTGAAATGCACTTAAAATGGAACTATATTTAGAAATGAGTGCTGAGGTTATTAAAACTTAACAGTATAATTTTTTAAAGATTATTTTTTCTGTAATTCAAGACAGGAAATCCTAACACTATTTTAAATTCTCTGTTTTCATGAATGATGTACTAGTTTACAACTTCTAAGTAGAACTATTATTTGTCTAAAGATGTAATTCAAGTTATCATATTTGTCAAAGGGATGTCAACATTTTCATTTTAAAGCTTGAAGGAAAAAATATTCCAAGTAGAGGTGTTTATACAGAGATATTTGCACAGAATTAAGTTAGAGATCAGTTGTTTGTTTCAATTTTACCCTTACCCTTCTTAAGCAGGTGTTAGTAATGATGTATAAAGTTGTGTTTTATGGAGAAATACAAGATCAAAAATATTGTAAAAGAATATTGAGTTTACTTTACTTTTTTTAGATTTTAGTATATTTTATTCCAGTATCCGTACTGCTAAACTTTGTTGAAAATACTTAATGGGACTCACAAAAACATTCTCAGATAAAATATCAATATTTATAATAAAGCAAAGAATAAACAGTTTGGAAATAAGATTTATTCCAAATACTATTGGAGGTTGAGGTGGGAAAAAAACCTGTTAGATTCTAAGAGATTTTTTTCTAGAAAAATAAAGTCATTTTTAAACCCGTAAGTGAATCATGAAATTGATAATGTTTCAGGAGAGTCCTGGGTCTGTGTCTCTAATCCCAGGATGAGATTCACTCTCTGTTCTCTTTGAGCACTACCCCTGGAGATAAGCAATATGGCAGCTAGCTGCTGGAACCGAGGAGAGACCTACCCTTACCTTCAAATATCGACATCATTTGGAATTACTGACAATTGCCTTTGTACTTACACAATGGAATTACTGTAAGAAATGTTACCTTGGGAATTTTAATAGAAAGAATTGTAACACTGAAATCTGCATGAAATTTAGCATGTATTATTATGAAATTATGTCTGAATTACCTAGGGAAATTTAAAATTATTTCTGAATTTCCCAGGGAAATTTTAAATAGGCCCTATGGAAGTTCTCTTTAAATCAATTTTCCTCCTTAGAAATGGAGGTGATTGGGACAGAGGTGGGGAAGAAGAGTTGAAAAGGTTTTTAGATAAAGTCATTCCCATGTAAGAAAGAGGACACTTAAAAACCATTGGCTTTTGAAAAACTAAGAGACATGCATCCATGACAAAATGTTCTATGTATAAAATGCACATTGGAAAATCATTATGTCTTGATTGCATCTATCCATCAGGGATTTATAACTGAGATATAAATATTTCATTGAATTTTTAATAAAACCTTAATGTGCATGATATACAGAGAGTACACTACTACTTGAAAGCTCTGATATATGGAAACTCCAGCAGTTTTGAGATGGATCAATAAATTTCATGACTTTATGTTATGAGAGTTTAGTATCATCTTGTCATTCACTATCCATTTCTCAAAAGAAAATAACTACAATTAGAGTCCTGGACTGGTTTTGGTAAGAAATCAAATATCTCCCAGACACATCAAAAAGGTTGTCTGGAGTATCCAATATGTTGCTTGACAATTTTTTTTTCAATTTTACTCAGATTACAATTAGGACAATGGAAGGTAGCATACCACTCTGATATATCATTAAAAAGAACGGTAAAAAGAACCAAAAATTATGAAGAATTGGGATTTCTGGAGTATATTTAAAATGATGCAATGGATCAAATTTTGCGATACCAGGTGGTAACATCACATGTATTTTAAACTCTCTTGCAATTTAAAAACCACACACAAGAGGGCCAAGCATGGTGGTGCACTTCTGTAATCCAAGCACTGGGAGGCAAAGAGGTCAGGGATCACTTGAGTTTGCGGGTTTGAGACTACCCTGGGCAACGTAATGAGACCTGGTCTCGAAAAAGTAGCTGGGCGTGGTGGCCTGTAATCCCAGCTACCTAGGAGACTGAGCCTGGGATTTGCTTGAGTCCATGGGATTGGGACCCCCTTGGCAACATAGTGAGACCTAGTCTCAACAAACAAACAACAACAACAACAACAGAAACACACAGGGAGATTAAATCCTAATGTTTCTAGTACTTCCATTGAAAAGTATTCAAGATATTGGATTAATGAATTTGTAAAATGAGTCTTGAATGTTATTATTGCTAAGTTTATCTATGGGAAAATGCATTTCCCTATTTGTAAATAGTAGCAATACATGAAATATAAACTCTAGTAGGCACTGGAGGAAATACTTCAAACTGAGCAATTCTATTTTATTTTTCCTTCTGCATAAAAAGACCCTTTAAACAGTTTATACTCATGGGCCAAAATAAATAGATGTGTAGATATATTAATAAAATTTTCCATATAACTTAATAACTATATTTTTACTATTCAAAATTGGAGATATTTTCTAAAATTCAGAATCTGGTTGATCTATCCGTGGATTCACATTATGTTTTAATAAGATTCCAGACATTCATGTGTGATGTTCTGTGCTATGTAAATTGGAGAACATTGCAAAATACTTCACTGGATAGTATAAATTATTTACGTACTTCATTTATCTTGACCTAAATCACTCTGTTGGCTTAGTGCATTTGCATTTTTTTTTTTTTTGGTAAAATGTCAGATGCTGAATAAGAGTCAAACACCTACCTGTTAGCCAATATTTTTGTGTTTCTGAATAATGGGTATTAATTCCATAAAATGATCTAGAATTAAGAAATATGAGAAACAATGCCTCCAGTGGGTTGTGCCAAAGTCAGTTGGTTTATGTATTCTACAAACATCATTTATATATATGGTTTATATATTCTACAAACATCATTCTGAATACAAAATCATGTTTAATATTGAATTTTGTATATTTTCCAGGAAATTAAATATGGGACTGACCCTTCAGGTTTTTTATTTCTTTTTGATTCAGTCTTGATTCAGGGTTGGAGATTTTTAAGTGTCTGTCCATTTCATCTAGCTTATTCGATATGTTGTGTATATTTTCTGTAATACTCTCTTATGATCCTCTGTATTACTGAACTATTTCAGGTCTTAGTTAAAGAGACAAGTTGAATAGCTGTATAAATAGTGCTGCTATTTTTTTTTTAATTTTAGATTTTTAGGTTTCTCTTTTGCTTTGTGAATATCTACCCAGAAATACAGCACATACCTAATACCTAATAGTATTATACATTCAACTTACATTAATGTGGATATCACTTATTTGGAGCAGTTAGACAGGAATTCTCAAGGTAGTGTGTATCACCATCATTAATGCTACAGTAGCCAAACTATTCTAATAGCTGATAACATGTTATCCTCAGCAATTTTTTCAAGAAAAAGAGATTATCTAGTCATTATTGCGATTTTTGGTCCCTGGAAAACAAAGGAAATGGAAAGGGTATACTTGGACTAACTAGGGGATGATGTGAGAGTCAATGATTCTCTCTAATAAGGGAAACAAAAGTGACCAAGTCAGTGGAAACTTGCTATATCCAGAGACACTGTAAGTCTCAGCTAGAAAAATGACTGCATTTTAAAGCTAATGTGTGTTAACTTATATCCCCCAAGTGGGCATTTTATTGAGGATAAGAAGAGAACGTTTATTTTATAACTTGAAGGTTGATGAGTACAGTCTGGACACTATGTTAATAATGATTTCATTCTAGACATTTGGGTTTCATCCCCAACTTTCTTGACATGTCCTGCATGAGAAAGCAAGGCGGAACTTAGGAAGCAAAATATAAGCATTTGGTGAGTTAATTTTTACCTCTTTTCCTTCTAGTTTTCTAGTCATTTTCCCCATTTTCTCATTGCAAGCATGTTCCATGTCCTTCTGTGTTATCAGCCTCCTCTTAGTTTCTCCAATTAGCAATATCTCAACTTCCTTCTAACTTCTACCATAATTTAAGATTTTCAGGGCAATTTTGTCACATTTATGAAAAAGAATCAGTTTTCAGTTATACCAAAGTGAAGCATTTCAAAAGTCACAAATCCTCACATTAGAAACAAGTGTCTTTCATACAAGTTACAACTGACCTTGTACTGACTACCTATCCTTTCACTTCTTTTTGCTCAACTTGTTTCATTGATTTAAAAAATTCAGAGGTATGGTTTCTATCTGAGCTCCTGGGTTCTTTAGGGAGGGGGGTGGTCAAGGTTTTTCACAAATTATAAACTGATGAGGGTTTGTGACTTGTTTGTTTATTCACCAATGTATACACATCCCCAAGCTAATTTTCTATGTGGGAGAGTAAGACATTGAAAGGATCCAGGTATTGGAACTAGAGTCCAGAGTTAGCTCTGGCTCTACCATCTTGCAATCTTTTGCATCTAATTAATCTCTGTGTCAGTATAATAAGAGATGGAGTGTCACACTTACAACTCTATTTCCAAGTAAGTTTGCTGTGACAATTAAAGTAGTGAAACATGAAAATTCCTTAAAAACTTACCTGACAATTTTTCACTTTGAATTTGCTATTACTATTATTGGTGGTGATGGTTGTAGTGATAGAATTTAATAGCTATTTAAACAAAGGCAGAAAGATCAGAATTCTCATAGGCCTGTAAAACTGAATAAAATACTCTATGACAAATAGAGAACTTAGTAATATTTACCACTGGCAAAGATATTCCATATTGAGAATTAATGGAAAGACTTTTTGCACTCAAGAGTCTGTGCTTATGATGCCATAGAAGTCTGTGGCTTTGCACATACTTTGTACTCTATGTCTAACACATCTAATATATTCTTCTTCCCGATAGATTCTCAGAAATGCCTCTGGAGCTATGTCAAACATCCTTTCCTTATGATCTCACCCCACTCACTGGGCCACTCCCAATCTATATAGCTTATCATGCTATGCTGCAGCTTTTTAAATGTTGATATATGGAATACATGTGAGATATTACTAGGTGTTTCATTTTTTTTTAAGTTTCCATTTGTAAGTTTGGCAGATAAAACTTGATTCCTGAAGTTGTAGAACTTAGTCATATTGGGCTTTTTTTTTCTTTTTTCTTTCTTTCTTTTCTTTTTTTTTACTTTAAATGGCATTTGACCCAGATTTACTTCAACCTGTAACCCTTTATAGTTCTTGAGAACTCTAAATAACTCTTGGTCAAGTATCAGTTGTGATTTATTCTAATAATTTTATTAGACAATTTCTGCTCTCCTGGAAGAGAAGTAACCTATTTTATATCTTTTCTTTTCAACCTTGTTTTCCAACATATAAAGGGGAATAGAGTTACTGTTCAGTGTTAATCATGTACTAGACCAAATCAAGACATGGGTTATGCAAAGATTAACAAGCTATGACCCATACCCAATAAACTTACTTTCTAAAGCAGTGTTTCTCAAAAAGGTTTCTAAAAATATGCCTTATTATAATCTTGTTTCCGAGAACTTCTGAGAGGCTTTTGCAGTAGATTGGATGCAGTCTTATCCGGGAACCTTTTGGTACACTTCATAAGATTGACATTTGTACATTAATTAGGTCTTTCTTAGTAACAAATGACAAAAAACTGTTTTCAACTTGCCATATTCAAAAACCATAGAAATTTATCCAACATCATGGTAAATTCTAAGTGTGACTAGATGTGAATTCTACAATAATAATCTCAGGAATTATCTAGACCCTCAGATGACTATTTCCTCTTTGCTGGATTCTTAGACAGGATCTCCCACTCTAGAAGTTTTAAACATGTTGAGCTGTACATTCTTACACATAGTAGTAAAAGAGGAAAGGAGATACTTTTTTTTCATATTTGCTTCCATCCAAATCTTAGAATTAAGTCTCACTGACTTCACTTTGCCACAGGCGGACTAGTGAAGTTATTTGGTAAATTTAAATCTGTCTCAAATATATAGAGCTTAGATGAAGACATGGGGAATTTCCAAAGAAAACAGAAGGCTATTCTCAATCCCCTAACTGAAAATGAAAGAAAGAAAAAGGATGAAAATTTCTAATTTGGCAAATGTTACTAAAGTCCATGTCAGTTGTTATTCTAGATGACATGCTGTATTATACTTAGATGTGATAATAAATACTCATATAGGATATAGGTTGAATGCAAATGAGAGGAAAGGTTTAAATGATTTTCAAACAGAGAAAATATTTTGTCTATTTCATCCCTTCTGTAATTTCTGTGTCAATATTAAGGCAATGATGTATTTTTATTATTTTTATTTCATAAAATATTTCTATGTGAGTTGAATGACTGAAATTCAGTTCCAAACGGTGAGACACCAACTATTACTGAGCTCTTTTATCTGTGATGTATATTCAGCTATGAAGAGAGGCAATAAACACTAAGGAAATGATCCTCCACTGAGGATGAAATGAGAAAATAAAGGGATGATCTAACAGGTACACAGTTTTGCATAGGTAGTGTATATAGACTAGTAAGCCTATCCAACAAGTAAAATAGAATCACCCTCTAGCCTTTGCTTCATTCTGTTCTGAAAACTCTTTAATTACGCATACAGTGAATGGAACAGTTAGATAGATTCTTGCTTTTTTTAATTATATGTTTTGTTTATTTTTCTTTCTTGCTTTTTGGCCTTTCTTCCCCTCTCCCCTTCCCCTTATACCCGTCTCTGAACATGCTATCTCTTCTTTCACTGCCAGTTGTTGGTTAATTTTTAGTCCACTGATTCTTCCTTTTCATTTCCGGAGCAGTGTTCTTTTGCCAGATGTTGATGTGTTTTCCTGGGACAGAGCGGCCTGTGCTTAGTTTTCCAGGTGTATCTTTGTTGTGGGCAGCTTGTTCACACATGTTTGGATCCTTTCAGTGCCTCCTCCTTCTTGAACTGGTTCTCACTTTCTGATCATCACATTCACGCAAATAAAATTAAGACTACATTTCTGTATGTTTATCCAGCATCCATGTTGACATGAAGACCTACATCCAAAAGTTCTTACTTACTAAAAGGTGTTTGTATTGTTTGATAAAGAGGAACATCTAACTTAGTTTATTTTTACAGTTATAAACTGCTGTCTTTGCTAAATTATTATGCTGAAAGAAAATGACAGTCCATGAAAGAGTTAAACACAAGTCTTCTTGCAAGAGCTCCTGCCAAATTGTGTCCCATTTTTTTCATAAGCTTTGTTTAAAAATACTACAAATGCCAAGTGCTGAATGGACAGAAATACTTCTGTTGTTGCTTTCACTGTATTAGTTTGCAATTTATATCCCAAAGGTTTGTGGTTTTGTTGCTTGTGGGAGGAGCTGACTATCAGTAAAGTTCTGGCAAATAACATCAGAAGCTGAATATTTGCACTCAGACAAGGGAGAGGCATCTGCAAACAGTTTCCTCATTCAAAATAAAATAGCACAGAGTCAGTTAAAATTTGCAAAGGAAATCAAGTATCATCCTAGGTTAGATGGTTGGGGAAACAACCAATTTCTCATTGCAGCTGATATTTTAAACTTTTTTTTACCAAATTAAGAAGTACTATATGAACAGATGGAAAGACAGAGAGAAGAGAGAGGTAAAGGGAAGAATTACAGTGAAATATGATTTACATTTCATTTAAAAGAATCTCCTCCATGCCTGGCTAAGATAACCATTTTCCCCATGTTTTCCCAACTAATCCACTGTCTCATTGGTTTAGGATCTTGTCAGAGTCCTAGAGTAGATTGTTTTAGACTGAGTTACGATTAATCATTCACTATATTTGTGCTACTACCACAAAATAACACCAGAAAATTGGAAAGAAAATTTACAGAAAATCATTATTTATCTGTGTATCTATCTATCTATCTATCTATCTATCTATCTATCTATCTATCTATCTATCTATCTATCTATCTATCTATCTATCTATCTATCTATCAGGTATATATTTATATATATATGGAAGGAGAAGTCACATTCAAAGAAAAGTCACAATGAGTATAATTTAGGCATGAATAAATATTGAGAGATCAAATAGGTATGACATATATGTATATTAATTATTCACAACTTTTCTGTTTCAGCCATAAAATAACATCAGAAACTTGGAAAAAAATTGTACAAAAAAACATTATGGATGTTTATATATATTTATTATACATATTATATATATATTATTATGGATGTGTATATATGGAAGACATATGTATACATGTATACATACATGTATATATATGCATATGCATGTACAATATATGCATATATCTCTCATATATATGAGACAGGTATGAGGCATATGTACCTATGAAACATGTGTGGTATGTGTACATATATGTATATACATATATCTCATATATGAGGCAGGTATGAGACATATGTATATTGAGATATATGTCATATATACATATATCTCATATATGCATATCTAATGATTTTCTGTAAATTTTCTTTTTATGTAAATTTTCTTTCCAAGTTTCCGATACTATTTTATGGCTGAAGCAGAAATAATGTGAATGATTAATATATATATATCATATATTGTTTGAATATATCTCACATATACATACATATGCGAATATGTCTCATACCTATTTGATCTCTCAACATTTATTCATGCCTCAGTTATAATCACTGTGACTTTTTTCATTAAATGTGACTTCCCCTTCCCGATTCAACTCATTAAATGCCCTTTCTAATACAATCTTTTATCTCCTCTTTCCCCAATTAATGTTATTCTTATTTCTTAGATTAAAATTTAAATGTCATGTTATTGAACAATATTTATCACTACTAATTTCCCCTTCCAAACTTATGTCCCCCTTCCTGATTTGTATTCTTGGACTTGTGCTCCTGAGCATTCTCTGTCATTTGTTTTGTTTTCGTCAGCTTCTTTTACAAGCTACATGATGTATAATTCTTTCTTCAATTATCCCATGCTCCCATTAAGCTGAAATCTTTGGGAAAGCAAGAACTTTGTTCTTATATCATATGTGTATCTCCCGCAAGTAGTATGGCAACTAAAATGAAAGATAATCAAATGAAGTAGTCAATGTATTTAATAAAAGGAAACTTCTGAAAGTAAAATGGGATTATTTAACAGTTCCATAGATTAGAGGGAAAACTGTCCTCTCTGGATGTTATGAATAAACAAAATGTAACCTGGCTTTGTTCTCTGTACCATAGATTAGGAACAACTTGATCTACCCATCAACCCTGCTTTCTTTATTTTTCTCTTTGTTATGCCATTTTCTTGTTGTAGAGAAATGTAAGGGTTCAAGAATTCTTTATGATTCTTCTTCATCTGTATGTTATTTTAATCTCTCCTTTGATTTCCTGTGTCCTTAATGAGAATGTCCTCCATCTCAAATTTACAATTATTTTGCCATGTCACACCTTGGGTATTCATTTTCCTGATTTCCTACTTTGAAAGTATACTCTCAGAGAGGGCTTAGGCAACTGTTGTAATTGGCTTCACTGCTTAGTTAAGCACAGACCTGGTAAAGCCAATGGATCAATGTCTTCTCTGAACCAGTCACCTTCCCTTGGGAGGTGTTTGGCTGCTTTTTTTATTGTAATAGGTATGAATTTTAAACAAATTATCTAAAGGTACACTCTGACCATGATTCCATGATTCACAGCACTCACATGGTAGGATAAGAGAGAACTCCTTTTAAAAAAATGACTTTTTAAGGTCTTTAAGGACTTTTAAGAAAGAACTCCTATTCTTTCCTATTTTGCTATTTCTGTTCCTTTTCCTGTTTCCATTGCTATTTTGGGAGGAGTAATACTTAAGAATACACAACTCTATTTTGAATTACTAAGAATTAAATTTTCTCCATTTCCTATTACTTTCAGAGGCAAAAAAAAACCTTAATATATAAAAAATTAGAATTGATATTTACATTATAATGCATTTATTTGTTACTTCTGAGACCCAGAACTGAAGAGGCTTGAAGTTGGTCCAAAAGAAAAATAAGTAAATAAATGCAAGAAAATTTTAATTTTGTTGGTTTTTTGCTCCCTGTGTGAAGATCATAAAAAAGAATAGTGATAGTGATAACACTTCATAACATGAAATACATTTCACCTATCAAATTAATATCCAGACTTGATAAGAATAGATGTGAAAGAAAGGAGTGTATCTGATGACTAAAGCCAGATGTTATAAAGCTTTTATATAACACTCTGGGAATACTAAATGTAATCTGGAAGGAAGAAGAATTCACGTTCTTACTTTTTAAAATTGTGTATGTGTAGAAAGGAATAAGAGTCAAGGCTTAGGGGCATTAATTCCCTCACCACTAGGTTTCCATTTATTTTAATAAAGGAGGCAATTTAGCAAATGCATGCTAACAGTCCATACAAGAGGATGAGCTATGATAATGCAAACAAACAAAAAAAAGCCTCTACTTTAAAAATTAGTTTTATCAAGTACATTATATCCAGTTGTTATCAAGTTGTCACCTCCATTTTCTACGTCAAGAATCAAAAAAACAAAAAAAACTATAGATATACAAGAGAAGAGCAAGAGAAAAATATATAATGGGTAAAATTATAAAAATATAGCAAGGCAACAAGAAAAGCCTAAAGTTTTCTTGTTTAAAAGGGTCAAATTAAATGTAAGTTTCCCCATTTGTTCTAGTTTTCCATCTGGGATATAGCACTGATAATGCTCCTCTGGCTTCATGCATTATTAACTAATTAATTAGTTCCTACACTGTGAAAATCTTTGAAATTAAACCTGCCTATGTAAAAGAGCTAAATTTGCAGTTTAAAAGGCTAAACCTCTCAGAGCCATTCTTGCATTTGCTTTCATTTTCCTATAATTATAACTTTGACATATTTAAATTTGAAAACACTTGCACAACAAGTGCTGCTATGAGAAATGTAAACGTATATTTTAATATGTTCTATTATGGGAGATAGTTTAAAAAGAATATACATTTAATTCTGATATTTTAAGGCAGGTCAAGTAAAAGAATGGCAGTTCTATAAAGTAAATCATTGCATGTATATGTATATGTATATATGTATGTACAACATAAACTTAAGAGGAAACATAAGAAGAACAAATGGAATTTTGAATAGCCTTATAGGGGCAGTTTGTATCAAAATAAATATAATATTGAACACATCATGAAATACATATCCTGCTAATTCTTTACATATGTATGTATAAATATAAGCATGTACACTTATAAGCATATCTTCTGACAATATCTTGAAAACAGGATATTAGTACTGCTTATTTTATATGTAAAGATAAGATTATATCTTTATGTCTAAAGATAAGATTCTTTCATCCCTGCTACTGGAATTTTTGGATCCTACTAGGAGAACTAGATTGTCATGTACAATTAGGACTTTGAAAACAAAGACAGTAAATTCTTGCCTTTAGAGTAAGGGAAACATTTTATTCAGAAAGCCTGTTGTTTATATAAACTATTCTTCCTAATTAACAAAATAACCACAAGCCACATTAACAAAACCACAGCAATGCAGCAAAGAAAATCTGTGTTTCCAAGTGCCCTCCGGGTCATCTTCCAGACTTCTCCAAATCACTATAATTAAGAGGCAATTGACAACTCAACTTCTTATTGGCCATTTTTTGATTTGCACAACTTATTGACTCAATTAACAGACCTAACATAAAAGGCAAATTTAAAGGAAACATATAAAAGCAAATCTACCAAATCCCTGTTTAAAAATTTGCCATTTGTGTTATTACAATAAGAGCTTATATTAAATTTTATAACTCTGTGCATTTTTATTGTATAATTAAATATAACATTTCAAAGGAAGTATCCTTTCTTAATCATTCATCACATTGTGGTCACATTACGTAAAAAGTTTCTTTTGATTTGTCAACTCTTTATACTTGTGATTGAAATTCTATGGATTGAAAACATTTTCTCTTCTCTAGATCTATGTAGTTGAATTATACATTTATTCATATCAAACATTAATTTACTCACCGATGATCACAACACAATTTCATGGGCATCAGTTATATGCCAGTATAAAGTTATTTATGTTTAGATATACAGGGTCTAATAATATGGCCATTGGTCAGAACCACTCTTACCTGTTCCTGATATGGCAAAAAGGCAAGGAAAAGTGTCTTTGTTACAGCAAAAATGAGGTTAAAAAATATTTTAACTAATGGTAAAAGAAGAGGGAGGCGGTCCAGTTAGCAACAGATGTTATAAGGTGGAGTTGCAGCCCTCAGAGATGACAGAGTGCTGCAGAAGCCTGAATTGGGTTTGGAGAGGATGTGATTCAGCCAGAGGGGTGATTGATGTCTGCAGCAGCTCCAGCGAAAAAGAGAATGAACCCCTGAAATTGCCCCGTATTAAAGACTCTTACAATAATGGCTTAGCCCTTCCCCCATTCCAGCAACCTACAGACTTAGGACATCAAAGGTATATTCAACTGCACTGATGAGTGTCACCCCAAATCTGCACCTGCGGCTCCAACATCTGTACCTGCATTACAGTGTCAAGTGTGGAAAATAGACTTGCTAGGGCTTAATATGTGCAAAGGAAAAAAAATGCCTGTTTATAATAAAGTATAGTAATTGCTCTGATTGTGTGTTCAATAAGCTGCTCTGAGAACAAACTTCTAAATCCAAATAGATGATCCTGAACACTCGAACTAAACTTTGGGAAAAGAGTAGGTGTTATTCAATGAAGAAAGAGTGGAAAGGAGAGGGCTTAGTTTTAGCATTCAAACAAGAATTTCATAACATAAAAGAGAATTTTCAAATAATAATTGATAGCTATGTTAAGAAATGGCATTTCAATATTGTCCTTAAATTTGTGAGGAGTCACTGTAGAATTTTAAAATATATTTGTTATGGTCATATTTGAATGTTTAAAAAGGTCACTTTTGGAGCAGCTTGGAGAATGAATTATACTAAGGTCCAGGTTTACAGTGGAAAGAAAAGCAATTGGGAAAACTACAGGAGTAACCTACTTTACACTAATGAGTTTAAACTCAGATGTTAACAATGGGGAAGGAGAAAAAAATATATATGACAAGGATAGATAGGTAGACTGACAGACATGTTTAAAACATAGATAACAGTTGATTCAAAATAGGAACTTTGAAACACTTGCATTAATTTCTGGAAAAAAGTATCTGACTATCATTAGTTACAGGAGGCTATTCTCAGAGCAAAGGTGTGCAGATATCCATAGCATCAACTATGAACAAAAGTGATGGATTCATGAGGGAATAGATGCATTTAATAGATGACTGACTACTGTAGAAGATGACCCAGATGTAGTAAGATAACTAGAAAGTAAAGTCACAGAAAACATCTTCATCTATTAAAATTTTTAACAGTGACTATTTATACCCCAAAGAGGCAACCCCATACTTCTTTCCCAAGATCTTTATTTCAAAGTCAAACTTATCCTACTTTTGTGATCATCTCACTGGCAAGAGTTCTAAAGCAGTAGATTATTAAAAATAAACTGGGGGGAGGGAATTTTGGAAATTCATTACCTCACAAATTAATACCCCAATATTACAAAAATTAAAATTAACATGTTAAGAAAAAAGTTTCTAAAATATGTTAACTGGTTTATTAGATACCGCTATAAACACTATAATAGGCTGATTTTAAGAATATAACAAAGATGTTGGGAACCACATGCAGGAAAAGAATAACTAGATGGAAGGGATTAATAATGATCAATGAGTCCAGTTTATATTTTGGGACTTGGTGAGCATGACCAAGTCAGTTTTATTTTGTGTTTGGGTCCTTATATCTTGACAGAAGAATGATTACAATGAAGGCAATAAGGAAGGAAAAAATCCAGGATCCTGTGGTATGTGACATATGATAGGAAGATGGGAGATTCAGGAAAAATACCTGTGGGGGTAAACACTTTTATCTTCCAGGGACATGTCTCTTTGGTAGGTCATTCCTAGACGTTAGGGGGCTCCCATCACAGATAAGAGACTTGCCAGTAAACATCTCTGGTGTGACAGAGACAGAAGAGAAAGATAGGTAAAGGTGTTTCTTTACCTAAGGTATATCTCTTTATCTGTATTGATGCCCCACACATAGGTAGACTTACTTTTAGATGCAATTTTAATTAAACAAATTTATTGTGTTTATAATTAGCTATACCTAAATTAACATGAGAAAGTTCTTGCCAATCACTCAAGAGGAAATGACATGCGACGTTTATACTGCATGACTTCCCTTGTAAGGGTCATATCACTAGAACAAGTTTCAAATCTGTAGATCTGTTGAGTCCCTTCTGAACCCAGATCAGAGCTTTCCCTTCCCTGGGAGCACAAACTGTAGGCCCCTCTAAAGGCAGTCTCCATAGTTACTGTTACCTATGGAATGGGAAACTATTCTCTTTTCTCCCCTCCTTGTTTAGCTAAACTACCTACAAAAGAAGCTATTTTCCACCTGATATTAAAACATTTGCTTTCTACTATTTACCACAGAGAGGCATGCATCGCTTCAGTCATTGCTCAACTGGAGAGATTGCAGTTTTTAAGAACACATAGACTTCTAAATGATTTATTAAAGAGGAAAATATTCTCAGATCTTAATTCTCTGCTATCTCATGCTGTATTTTGTACATATGAATTTCTTGAGAGTGTTGCTGAATAGATCAACTATTTTATTTTTCTTGAATCTTGTCATCTGTAGGATCTTGTCACTTTTCTGGAAATACTTTTGGGAAAGTTTACTAGAAATGACAAAGCTTCACCTGGGAGAGAAGGTATACCCCAGGTAAACAAAACTTTATAGAAACTCAAGTCTTGTTTCTCTCCTTTCTTTTGCTTATGAATTACAGTATCCCATGCCCACTTAGGTGCTCACTAGTATGTAACAGAAATGCTGTTTGCTAGATGATAACTGCATCAAGAGGTGCTAATATTTTCATAAGCTAACCTTTGTCATGAACAAACTAGAGTGAAAAAATCAGTGGGCTTTACTCCAAGAATGCAAACCTAGAATAAGCTTTATAAGTCAATCAATATAACTGCCAAAAAGAAGAAAAGTCATGTGTGTTTCAATGTGTGCATAAATATTACTCAATACAACTTAGCAAACATGTTTAATAAAACTTTTAGTAAGCAAGTAATAAAGGGGAACAGTAAGCAAGTAATAAAGGGGAACAATCTTTTATAAGATACTTATCAGACTTCACACTTAATAATGCAGTGAAAATATTTTTTTTCTGAGACCACCACCCAGGTAAGCATATTCACTAGCACTATAGCTACTTAATGTATTGAAGGACAGTGAAATAAAAAGAAGTCATAAGAATTTACCGCCCCCTCCCCAACCTGAAGTCATAAGAATTTAAAAAGAAGAACGGTCATTCTATTCAGATGGCTTTACTGGTGAGAATATAGAAAAAAAAAATGCTGCTTCTCTTTAAATTTTTGAGTAGACAATTTTTTCTAAACAAGACTCATAAAGCACTAAACAGAAAAGGGAAAAATTAAGAACTCTGTTCATCAAGAGGTACATTAAATGAGTGAAAAAGTAAGCAACAGAGTAAAAGAAGATATTTGCATAAAGATACTAATAAAACTTCTCCCTCTCCAGAGAGAGAATAAATTTTATTAGTTATAAAATAACTAGTTATATATATGTAATATATATATAATATAAGAACTTTAACAATTTTATAGTTGAACTAGACTACTTAATAAGGACTTGGTGGCAGTTAGACAAGAGAAAATGGTAGGAAAGAAAAGAAAAGGTCCTTAATTTTACTAGTCATGGGGGGAATGTAAATTAAAATCAGTTCAGCTAGAAACCAGTACACCTACCAGAATGGGTGGAGGGGTTGATCTGAGGGAGGCAAGACTAATTGTAGAACTAATGTTCTATTCCTATGTATTGTTTTATTATGTGTATTCTGAGAAAGGTTTTCAATATAAAATGAAACTAGAGGACATAACTGGAGAATCTCATAGTTGCATCCTCAGGGGAAAGGAATTTAAAAACTAAGAGAATGATTCCCAGAAATGCCTGATGTACAGAAGTAAAAGCTTATTTCCAGACCAGTGAATATTTGCCAAGATTTCCTCCTCATCTTCAAGTCAGTGTTTTTACTGAATGGATTCTGAGTGGACTTCCTCCATTTGTATTTTTTGTTCATAGAAATATTTCATCAAGAAACTAGACTGCATTTGGCAACATGACTGTGTTTCCTGAAGTGCAATTCCTCTGCCATTCTAGAATAAACTCACTTTTACAATTTAAGCCTGCCTCACTTTACCTTTTTATTTACATGACTGTATTCAAGTGTGTTCACTTTGTGAAAATATATAGATCTGATAGTAGCCTACGTGGCTATGTGCATGTTATACGTGAATAAGCATTATAGGGAGAAGTTAGAATTCAGAAATTAAGTAAAAACATAGTTCTTGCTGAAACTTAAAATCAATTATAGGAAATTCATGTTGATAGGAAGAAAGATGCATGAAGCCTCTATCATTGTGCTGAAAGAGGATATCAACCCAGATTACAGATGGTGAGAAAACAAGAGTGTCCTATAGGAAATCACAAGCAGAACTATCCACAGGCTGCAAATGAGGAATGCAGAAACTCAAGCCCTGCTGATAAGAATGTGGATGCCATGTGACATAATACGATTCCAGGAGGAAAAAATTGTACAGGAAAAAAAAAAGTAGTAGAGGTAAGATGAGCATTTCATCTTTCTGTTTAGATTATAATTTTCAAAGATTTCTCATTTTCAGAATGTTAATGCCAGATGCTTATACTTTTCCCATACTTTGGGGATGAGGTCCAAAAAATAATCAGGCAAAAGGCAGGAAAGGAATGATACTTGAGTATGTTGTTCAGTTTTCTTTGGAAATCATGTAGGTCTGTACTGCTGTAGTTTTCTGTGGCACATGTTTCCTCTTATTACTTGTGAAGGTATGCTTGCATATTTTTATATAAACCAAATATACAGAATGAACTAACCAAATAACTGAGGTAGCTATATTTAAAAAAAAAAAAGTGTTGCCAGTTTTCTAAAAAATGTTCTTAATGGAAACCAGTTATTAGTATCCTTCATTGATAAGACAATTTCTACAAACCACAAGGCAATAATCCAAATCTCCATTATAAATAATATACAGTACTTTACAGGCCAAAATTTGCATGCATCTGCAAAATCATCCCCAAAGACTTCCTGTTTTTAAATCCTAATCAGACTTAAAACAAGAAAAAAGCTTCTTCAGGTTTACTGATATTTTACATTAACCTCAAAATTCCACCTGCCTCTTTTTTTCTGTGAACCCCTTTTTACTCATTTTAAAGTATTATATTTTTATCAGCAATCAAAATAATCTAAGTACCCTTGTACCTAATTGTCATTGTAACTGATTGTGAACTTAATTCATCAAAGTTGAGCTTATATACAAGGAAAAAATTGTTCACTTTATGACTACTCAAAACTAAAAAACTGCACTGAGAGAATTAATTCATTCCATAAATATTTATTCATCTAATACCAGGATAGAGAGAAAGATGATAGACAGACAGACAGATAAAGAGAGAGACACAGACAGATAGATAGATGGACAGACAGACGGACGGATAGATGGACAGATAGATAGATAGATAGATAGATAGATAGATAGATAGATAGATAGATAGATAGATAGATAGATAGATAGATACATACATACATACATACATACATACATACATACATACATACATACATACATAGATGAAAATACTGGCCACCTATTATGCGTTAGGATATGTTTGTGCTCTATTGTATGTACTAAAATATAGTCCTTGTCATGACAACATCTAGATCTGGGCCCAAAATACAAAAACAAAGAAATAAATATGATCTAAACTTGTTATGGTGTCAAATATTGTTTTAAATGGAATTCCTTATTCACATTTACTCTCTAGGTATTATATACACATATATGTATATATATATATATACAGAAATAACTAGTACATATCCTTGATATTTATTGATATTGATATTTGTAGTTTTGAATAGTATTTCTAAGGTTTACACACCCATATGGTAATGGAATAATTCAATTGTGCCTGTAGCAAACAAATACTAAGAGACCCATGGTAACTACTATTGACCTATGATGATAACTTTTAAACCAACTGGGTAACATGACCAAGGCACATGTCAGCAGTTGGGTATTCCCAATTCTTGTGGCATACTTCTACCAAATGACTTGGCAGCAGCGAGTCCAGACAACCCCATAAATAATGACGGGTCTGATTGTATACTCATCTCAGGCTTTTGTTCTACTGAAGCTAGTTCAAAATCAAGTGGTAAACAATTAAATAAATATACCACCTACCAACTTAGCTGTGCAAACTCTTATAATTATACCATTGACCCCAAAGAAGGCAAACGTAAAGACATAATTGCCTTCATGGCATCTGCAGTCTGTCAAGAGAAAGAACCCACATGGTTTACAAAAGAAAATAATTCAAACCAAAATGTCATCAGTGCTGAGGTCTTTATATAGTTTTGTGGGTTTTTTCACTGAAGCAGGAAGAGTATTCAATTTGTAACATATTGGTATGATTATCTTGAACTGAGTCGATCTTCGCTGTGGAAGCTCTGTTAAGTTGCTCTTTGATTGCTGGGATATCTCTGTTCGGATAGGAAAAGTCCATTTGTGTCCTATTTGACAAATTTTAGTATATTTCTGGCAAACTAATTCTTTGTAATTGTGTAAGTTTTACTAATAATTGAAAGTAAGGGACTAAACACTAGTATTATAGTTACAAAAGGCAAAGTCAAGAAAGACCTGTATAAAATAATTAGATGGTTGGGAAAATATCATTATGTAACATGGGTAAAATCTCAAATTTCTTATGTTATTTGAAAATTAAATCTTGCTCAAATCTTTATAATTAATTACTCCAGATAAGCAATAGCTGTTAGACCTCCTGGTTGTAGAGTTTTTAAATCTAAAAATTTTCTAAACATAAAAGGATTGTTTCTTTAGTGCTAATTTTACACAAAGTCTAAACACACTAGCATTTGGAGAAAACCATTTGGTTTACCACAGTAAGATGGTTTGATAATCAAGTTGAACATCTGTAACTTTCACTTATTATTCAACTTTTACACTTTGTGTAATGTGTAGAATTTATCTCATTAACAATCATTTTGGGTGAGTGTTATAAAAACTGTTACACAGTGAACAGGAAACTGTAATCATTAAAACACAGAGACAGAAAAGAAGGAAGAGAACCCAAGAAGTTTGGGTAATCTCACCAAATGTAAACTGGAGTTTCACTTGCTTACCTATCTGAATCTAGATGACATTGATTGCTTTTGGTGAAGATACTGAGATTTTAAATGGAATGCCAATAATTAGGCCTTATTTCATGTATAGGATTCTCTTTTAAATTAAGCAAACTTTAATTGCAAGTTAAAATCATTTTACTTATGCTTCTTTTGTTCACATATTGGTTATTCTAGGGTACCTATAACCACTTAACTACTTGATCTCTACAAGAAAAATTGGGATGACTTGCTTTTTCTAATATAACTGAATTTCAAAAGAAGAGAGACCTAACGGAAATGGGAAAGGGTGAGGGGAGACATGTTCCAGCCTTGGATTCACTAAAAACATATTTTTAAAAGGATGCATTTCAAAGCTAAACATAAACATAAGCATTTGCTCCTGGGAGATAGCCATATTTGCCCCTCTGTATTTATACAAATAATCAAAACTGGATTTTGATTTTACATATACTAGGATTCTGGTTCTTTATGATTTAATTGGAACTGTAATGGCAGGGAAATTTGATATGATTTTTGTTTTGGTAAACCCAGTCACTAATATTCAACATATAATCCAGTAATCATTGGAGGAAAATTTTAATCAAGTCATAAACTATAAAAAGATTATATCTTCATATGTATATTTTTTTCTCAAAAAACAAAAGGCATATCCACTCCCATAAAAAGATACTTGGAATAATAAAAATGAGTTTTTGAAATTGAAGCAAATATTGCCCCCCCAAATTTAATTATAGAAAACACTGAAGATTATTTGTATTTTTCATTCTTGGGGATGTGTCATATTTTGTGCACCATTATTTAGAGTACAGCCTGTAACATGTTTTAGGAGAACTACAAGTACAGTGAGAGCAGGAATTTGTGGAGAGAGGTTCAGGCTGGGGTTTTTGTGGGTTTTCAAACTTGGGAAGCCAGTTTGATCCAGTTATCTGCTGGGGCATCTGGTCTCCGGTGTTGGCTTTGACATAGGAACATGTCCTAGCCTCTTCTGGAGCTGGGCTGGTTTTCCTGGACATGGTGGTTAGTTTCAAAGCTTTGTCCCCAAGGCAGCCTTATCCATTCCCTTATCTATTCCAGCCTCCAGTCCTGCTTGCTGCGCCAGGAGTCGGGGATTGATAGTTTTTAACCTTACTGAATTATACCCTGACACAGGATACATCCTCTGTCTAACCTCCTGATATGGTTTTAGCGTCTAATAACCCCTCTCCCATCTGAAATGCAAAACATTTTAGAGCTATAGCCATATGTCAAAGTTACTCTTCTGGAAATCAGAATAAAGTAGAAATGGTTTGGAAAAGCATCTTAAAAGATGAACAAGGGTAGATAATGTATCACTGTTAATAATGCAATTACTAAAAACTATTAGAGCAGTTATTCTCTGAGTAGAAATTTCCTGTAGAATTAGGAACTCATTATTTTCACATGCAAATATTTGATTTTCAAGATCCTGTGTCTACTGATCTAGAACCTCTCCTCTCCTATTCCTGTATTTGACTATTTTAGGTTAGCTATATTTCTTTTCAGATTTTCATAAAATGATTGCATCTTAAATTGTCAGATTAAAAACTCACCTAAATAACATTTTTTTTCAATTTCAGTTATTTTTTGGAATTCATCTAGTTTGGTTATGCTTATTTTGCATAATGCTGATAAACAACTCTCAATAATTATGTACTAAATATGGTAAGTATAAACCTATAGCCATTCATACAATGTAAATATATTTCATATTCTATCAAGTATGTATGTTTGAGTTGGTTTGTTATTCAAATAAATATATTCTATATGTAAATATCATGCATTAATATATGACTAAATGTAATGAAAACATCATATATTATGCATATATGTTATTATAGAGATAATACTGGCTATCCTTCAAATATGCAATTTTACATGTGAAAATTATGCATTTTTATTGTATGTTCATTTTTATTTAATCTTTATTGGAATGTGAGCCTAAACAGATTCAACAAAGGGAAAAAATATTGGGAAATAGATCAACTAAATTTACCCTGTGATTTTTATTTCTATTAATTGTACCATTGACACTGAGAATTCATTTTGTGGTTAGTGAACAATAAAAAATAATGGGTCTATAAGTCAAAATATACTCTAAAATTCATAAAAAGCAAAAAAAAAAGCCTCATCTTCAATCTGAGATATATATATTTTTTTTAATATACAAACTGAACATGCTTTCATCAGCTCATGTTTTGAGGATCATGTCAGCCCTTATAAGACAACAATGGGTGAGATGAGGATAAAGTTTTAAATTTCTACTCTGAGGCCTGTAAATTAGCTTGATAGAAAACAAATTAACAGGAGAAGAAGCATGCAAATGTTACTAACCTTTTTATATGAATAGTGGCTTCACAGGAAAAAAAATGGCAAAAGTATTGAACATTATTGTAGTTTTTACTTTAAATGTATTCATATTTTTCCACAGACAGAACTTCTGAAAACAACTAGTGAGAATTTAAGGTTATCACTTTGAAATGAAGTTTGATGAATTTTACTTTAATCTGAATGTGAAGTTTTGTATATTTTGTATTAGATGGCTTCCTCTTTTTTCTTTTTTGATCAGTCTACCTAGATATAATCTAATTTTTAAGATTTGCTTTACCTTTCTAAGGATAAATGTGGATAGATTATCATTAAGTCTATATAGAATTTTCTTAAGTAGAATAGAACTTACTAATTATACAACAAGATATTTAGCAAAGTATTTTGAACTGGCAAATTAATGGCTGGTATGGTATATTAATGCATTTGATCATTAATGACATGAAAAATGAAAACAAGTTATTACTATGATTAAATAGAAAATTGCCAGTTCGAGACTGTCAAACTTAATTATTAAGACTAAGTTTTTCCACTTCAAAAAAAAATTGAGGAAACAGGAAAGCTTTTTGGGGTCAGACATTCAATGTGTTACTTCAGTAGGAGAAAGTCAATCTGAAAGTAACAGCAAATAACTGTATAAAACAAGATCAAAGTTCTGCTACTGAAAAAACATGTTCCTTGTTTATAGTGAATAAGAAAGAATATATGGAAAGCGCTAACTTTCCCTTGTTGTCATGAATAGTTGATTGTAATGGTGATCTTTAGGGATTAAGCTACTTTCTTATATTTAGCACAAAATAGAAGTGACTGGAGGCACTGCACTATATATGTACACTTAATAAATTACTTTTTAAAGGTCATTTCGTGAGTTGAGGAGAGCAGATTCTGAAGAATTTGGCTGAGGTAAAGTCTTCAGATTACCCAGGGATTAACTCTCAGAAGGAAAAAAAGTTTGATCCAAACCAAATGTTAAGCCTTTTCTCAAACAATTACAAATGTAATGTACACTTTGTAGATTTTCACTGAAATAGAAACTTTATACGTAATAATGTAGCATTATTGGTGTTGGGGATATAGCTTCTAAAAGATGCTTTTTTAAAATAAAATTCAGTATGAAGTTATTTTCCGAATACTAAGGAAAATTCAATCTATCAGCATCCCATGGGGTGAAATGGAGTTTTTCGCTCATTTTCATACCTCAGAAATTAAGTCTCATTTGATTAAAAAAAATAAAAAAGCCTTGTTTATGCTGATAATGTAGATTGATTTCACATGTGACTAGAACTGTAAGTTAGTCTATTTTGAGAAATATCTTGTATTTTCTTGCATCAGCAAATATTTACTAATAGCCTTTTAACACAAGTGGGTACGTTAGTAATGATCAATGCTCTGTCTTTTTAAGACATAAAACTTATTGTGAAAGAATTTGATGCAAGAGACAAAATAGTCTAAAATATCTGTTCATGAAAATATACCTTTTCTTTCAAAATTCTCTGTGCATTTCTGATTTTGTTTCCTTAGATAATTATAAAACTTTGAAATATATATTCTGCAATGGTGTTTTAATATTAGTTACAGTAGGATACCTTTAGTAAAATTTATTGTATTTCATTTCCAAGTTACATGGAGATACATAGTGACTTAGACATACAATAACATGTATAAAAAAACTTATTTTGGGTACAGTTGTGCTTTTAGATAAAGAAGTAAGCTATATCTTATCTGACTTTTAACCTTAAAGTTTGTTTAATGCCATACATATATATATATATTCACAAAATATTCTCTACATTTATATTTTTATCACTTAGACATTCCATTCCTCAAAAGATAAAATATAAGTTGAATAGATTCATGTGGGTATATTCATGTATCCGTGGAAATATGGTATTTGAACCATAAAAATGAAAATTTTACTTTAAAATGTCTAAATGGTGGTAAATAAAATATTGTATTAATGATTGTTAATATAATTTAAAATTATTTTTAGTATCTTCCATAAAACCAAAGACTTTACCAAGTTGTTCTCAAGTATGAATTGGCTTATAAAATCATAGAATTATATAACAGGAAAATGCCCTAAACATCAGTAAACTTACCCAGTACATTATGGAATCTTGATACAAATTCTACAAATAAACAAACCATTTTTTCTGCCTCAACACTGATGTCTACCTCACAGACTAGAGCATTACATTTTGGGGTAGCTTAATATATGCTAGAAAAAAAAAATGTGTACTTAAAGATCATTTCCACTCATTGATTTTAATTCTACGCTCTGGAAATTTCCATGTAACATATAATCCCCTTTCTGCTTGGTAGTGGTTCATATGTTGTAACACCATTTTGTATTTTCTCACATTTTTCCCCCTCGGAATAGACTCCATTTTGTGTGTGTGTGTGTGTGTGTGTGTGTGTGTGTGTGTGTGTGTGTGTGTGTAGATTTTAAGAAAGGCTCAAGAAAAATTTTATTTAGAAGAAGAAAACATGTTTGTGGTAAGACCTGGTAAATCTCATGGCAATTTGATTACATTATAAGACTCATGATAGTTGCAGATTTAGCATGTTTTAAAAAAAAACAAACAGATATGATTATCTTCCACTCTATAGGCTGATGCTTACAGACACGCACAACCGTGCCCAGCTTTCATCCCTATTCTTGATGTAAAGTATGCTTGGATTTAATTAAGTATTCACCCAGTATGTTAATTTTTCTACTATTAGTGTCATTTGAAAAATAATGAACATACTTTATATTTCTTCAGCTAAGTCATTAATATAAAAATGATGGTATATAAAGTGAAGTGTACTTATTCCAGGGATGTCAAAAGATGATTTGAGTCATTGAGATGGAGAAGGTAATATTAGGTGGCTTGTCCTTACATATTTTTGTTTATACAATTAGATAAAATTAATTTTTACTAATATTTCTAATATTGAGTCATAATCCACCTAATTTTTAATGTCAAAAAGAATGAAAATTCTTTGCTGATGACAACCTAAATAATTATTCATTTTGAAGTAGATTTTCTGCTTATTTAAATGTATAATTAATGTAAAGATATCTAACAGAAATTCTTAAGTGAAAAATGCATGCATTATTTCTGAAAGAAGAAGAAAACAGTAGAGTTCTTATTCACCTATAATAATCTTATACTCAGTAAATAGAACTATGGATCCAGGCAGATTTGGAAAGACATTTGTCCTTATATTTTATAATTATTGAGAGAATGATTTTAAATAAGTTTTATATCTTTAATTGTTAATGACAAACAAAACAACAACTGTAGATTGTGTCTTGGGATATTTAATAATTATGGGAAGGTATATTAAATTTAAGACAAAAAAGAAGCATTGAGAAAGCTATTTAATATAATTTCATAACAATTTTGTATATTCATAAATCAAGTATTGTTTGCCCACTCTGCATCTCATTCTGTCAGTTGTATGTTATACATAGGTTTTATAATCAAAGCGATTTTAGTGCAGTATTAATACATATGTAAAGTATGTATGAATTCTCAGAATTATTTTCTGTATTTCTTTCTGCGTCCTAACCAAACCAGTTTCATTGTCACCACTTAACAAAATGTTTTCTCGACTAAATGATCATATTCCAGCCAGCTATGACTTTTTTCAGCAGTTCATCTTTAGTTCTCTGACAACATGTGAGAAATTTGCTTTTAAAACTTGCCAAGTATTCAGCTGAAAGGCAATAGATGGAATTTCCTGACCTGTTAGTTTGCCATCTAAATGGAAAATAAAATATGCTAATTTAGAGCTGTCATTGTTCATAGAGACCATTCTTTTCAAATATTCAGAAGTCATTTATCTAACACCCAAGGTTGGCTTTGTCTAGGACATAATTTCAAGCTCCCTGTATCATATGCTCTCTTTTTCTCCTTTTCAGGATTGACAATAATTATTTCTTCATTTTTTTGTCATCTATTTTTCTTTCATGATCCTTAAAAAGTAGTAATGACAGTTTTTGTGATAATTCCTGATTCAAAATTTTAAGAGTTTTAAAATTTGCACTTAAAATTGGTAGATGCATGTCACTTGAACAAGAAAAAAAATAGACATTGGCCATAAAAAAAAATTTTAAATGATAGTTACCAGATATGTTTTAATTTCTCTCATCTGTTATAGGTTTGAGTTTATCCTTGAGTATTCATTCTATCTTACAATGAAGGAATATTATAAATAATGTATAAAATGCTGAGTTTTGCTTTATTTGTTTTCATTGTAATGTTTAATATCCCATCCTTTATTGTGCTGGTTATAAATGTCTTTATTTTTTTTTTCAAAGACTCTAGTAAAAACTCAAAAATAAGTAAAAATGTGCAACCAAGAAAGCATATACAATGTCCTCCATTGATGCTCTGTTCTAAAAAGTAAAAATATAAAGCTCTAATATATAAAAATTATAATTTTCCAGTAATAATCTAGAAAAAAACAAGATATTTGATATCTCAAATAGATATAAATTGAAGTAACTTTTTAATTATCCTTTTTAATTATCCAGCTAAACAAGATTTTTAAAAATTTACAATCTATATCAGATAGGTTTTAATATGAATCAATAAAATGCCAATCAAATTTCTTTAAAAATATAGGCCAAATATTATTCATTTTAGAAAGTTCTTAAGATATCTTACAAAAATGTCTGAATAAAATAGTAAAAGTAAAAAATGGGAGCAAAGAAGTGTCATTTGACTGGGATATAAAATGTAGCCAGATTAAACTTTAAAAAAAAATCTGATATGTACAATTGTTTTTTCTTCTACATTCATTTTAAAGTTTTTTTTAATTTTATTGATTTTATATATTTTTTTCTTACATTGCTGTATACACCAAAGTTCTTCCACCACCACATCACCTGTGAAATATCATATTGATATCGCATGTTTATCTTGTACATTTTAACATAAAGTGTTTGACAAAGCTGAAATTACTTCCTTAAACTTAGCTGTACAGTCACTTAGGGCATGTAGATCTTAGCTTCCCAACTATTGTAATACAATAAGACAAGAGGAGGAACTTGGAATAGATGTTGTATTAGTCTATCTATCAGATCTGGTACAGTACAGTGATAGCAAGTGTATTTTTAAACTGAGATAAGGAAAAAAATGTCCACATTGTGGTGTTTGTTTTTGTTTGTTTCCATAGTAATGCAAAGTTTCAGTAAGCTCACATGTTGGATCATTGAAATTTAGAGATGTTTGATGTGTTTCTCAGGGCCACGTTGTGATTGCACTGATGAAGCACTGTAACACTTAAGTGACAGAATTAAAATTACAATTACATAGCAGAAACTGTACCAAGTGTGTAGTTCTTTATCATCCTTCAAGTTGCTTCATCAAATCTTTGGGCTTGCAGTTTTAGAGAATCAGGATACTGGATAAGGCAAGTGAAACTAAAAGAACCATAAAAAAGACACAGGGTGTGTGGGCAACATTAGAGATTGTAGCTAGATGGAAACAGGAGGATATTAAGATTCTTGATGAAGGCAGGAAGCAAATAGGGAGTTATGGGTTGAAACTCCTGCAAATATCTTTTAAGAGAACAAATAATTGTTTTTTGTTTGTTTTCTTTGGGTTTTTTTGTTTGTTTTTGATTTATGCCAATTGTTTCTTTGAATTTAAAAATACCGCACTTAAGCTGGTCTACTAGGCTAAGGACCCATATGCAAATGTATGGAAATTTCTACAGTGACACAATTATCATCAGAATATTTTCACTTACTTTGACAAATTCTGACAGAATATTAAAAAATAATATTTCAAATGGCAAACTATTAAAATAATAGAAACAAATGAAATCCTATCAATTGTTAGTTGTGAAACAAAATTCCCAGTACAATCAAAGACCTGGAAGTCTTGTAGTTTGGCTGGAGTGCAGTGTAAGAATGTGAAGGTGTTGAAAGATAAATCTAGGAAAGAAGGTGTGGACATGGAAAGGAAACTCTAACAAGGTTTCATTTCATTCAAAGAATATTGGGTTTTAAAAGGTAACTGTTAGGATAAGATCTGCCTTTTACTCTGGTAAAGAGGGTGGGGAGTGGATTAGTGGAAGGAACAGAGTAATGGAACCCAGTTAGGCAATTAAACTAACTAAAAGCTGAAACCTGTGCCAAAACTAGACCTGCTTTCTTTCTGTCCCTGCATTAGCTGTTCAGCAAACTAGCTGTGTTCTCTTTCCCAGTCTGGCTGTCTAAAGCAGGTAAATGGTGGCCCTTTTGCTACCATGCCAGCACTAACCTATTCTTCCTGAGCAGTTCTGGTTCTGTAAATTATTAAAAAACAAAAACAAACAAACAAACAAAAAAACACATCTTAGCAGCCTAAATCCAGCCCTTTGTCCATAGGTGTCTCAGAAGGACTGAGCACCAGTACCTAAATGGACCATAGTCCTCAGGTGGAGCACCGGTATCACACAGACAATAATAGTCTTCAGCCTGCTCTATATTCCCGTGTCGTGTCTGCTTTGCCCAAAGATCTGTTGCCAAGCCCACATTCCTGTCCTCATTAGTGGACTTCAACTCTTTTTCCATCCCTAGCCTGCCTTCTGAATATGTAATATAAGTCCTTTCCCCTGGTATTTTGAAAGATCTGAATCTCTGTAGTCCTCCTTGAAATCCTTTCTTTTCCCAAATACTGAATGCCATATCTTTGATATCTTTGCATATTAGGTCTATGAACCGTTGATTTCTCAGTTACACTGGTGCAGTGATTCAGAAGCTAGAACACAGTTTCTTTAGAGAAAAGTGGGATTGAGGCAAGGGGATAGAGGCAAAGATTCAGGGGAGCGAGAGAAATTTGTCTTGTAAAATTCTGATTGCTTAGAACTCTGGGGTGAGAGAAAGGATGGGGCTAAGGATGAATAGCTTCAAAGTATTTGGTCTAGATAAGGGGAGATAGACTCAGGTTGAGCAAAATATAATAGGAAAGGAAGTCATTTTTTGTCGGGGGAAATGATATATTTCTGTTAGGATATGGTGAGTTTGAGATGCTTGTCTAGTGGAATGTTCAAGTCTGCAGTTGGGTTTTATACATGAGATTCCAGTTCATTTGTTCTTTATTACGGATATTCTACTGTTCTCTGAAATGCTTCCAGCTGTATATCTGTTTTTCAAAATTTCTACCACTTTGTAGTACCGAATCTCATCATGCTTGAATAATGAAACAACCTTATTTGGTAACCATGAGTTGTTCCAACTGGCCCTCCCAGGCAGACTTCAGGCAATTACTCAATGGAATTTTCATGAAATCCTACATATGACTGTCCTGTCTTCCTAGAAAAAATTACTTGAAGAATAGAATATGAACTGTTGAAAATGACTTTACTACTTAATTTTTATTTACTTTCTGTTTACTTTCCTCTGATTCCTGATGATCTCCCTTATTTTAAAACTAAATATAGTCATGTAAAACTAATGCCCGCATTCTGTTAATGTGCTGTTATTAAAGAGGAAGCTAAGTTTCAATAATCAGCTCATGCATGGTGTCCATAAAACATGGCTTTTCATTTTGCTTTATGTTTTTATGTGAGTTTGCTTCTTTAGAATAACTATTAAAAATTTTGAGGGTGACATGATTATAAAGCAAAGTTCTGTCTGTGAGTAAAATGAATTGATGTTTAACTTTAATAAGGCTTAGCTTAGTTTGTAAACAAACACAAATAAATATAACACAGCCATTTTATAATGTAACAATTAGAAATTGAGTTGAAAACCACAAATGTGGACAGCGATATAGAAAAAAATGAGAAAATCTTTATGATTCGTTTCCATACTAGCCATATTTTGTTTTGGAGTTAAGAAAACTGAGACTCTCAAAAATAGGGCCTTATTTATTTTTCTAAGTTAGTACTGACACATAGATGTAAACGAGTTAGTCAACACTGAAAGTTTACCTCAACAGTATCACTATTTCTTTGTTTGACAAATATTATTTAAGAATTCAGTGATTGTGATGAATTTATCAACAGACCACATTTTTATACCCTAATTTATTTTAATTCTACCTTAAATCACATTACTCAATACAGCCTTTCTGTATCATGGAACTCACCATGGTCATGGTGATTAGTAGTGTCATAGCTGCTCTCATTTTGATTTTATTTCAGAAGAGAAAATAGGTTTTATAATGCAAACACACAACTGAGAGCAAAGGGCTTTATCTTAAACTTGACTCTGGAGTTGATTTGGCCTATTACATGCCTTATTGAATTTCTCTCAGAATGTTGTATAACTCCGTTTGCTATTATCACTTCTGTTCCGCTGAGAATATTCAGAGTCTAATTTATCCCTTGAAGCTAGTGACAGCATGAATAATATTCTGTCTAGAATACAATAGGAAGGGAATCATCTCCATCACTTTGCTGGAGTCTTTTCTTACACTGGCTACATGGTGTTCTGGGCTGCCTCCAACAGAGGGTATACCCCCCTGGTCCACATAGATTAGTATTTAGCTTGTAGGTGGCCCCAGATTCCTGTGACTAACCACTAACCCTCATGCCCCCATTCCTTCCTTTCTGCTCTCTCCTTACTTCTACTCTGCTGTTGTTTGGTGCAACATGAGGGAGAAAATAAATTGATAATGGCGGTTAAAATTTGGTGGAAAACAAAAGTATTTAATATATAATATTAAAAACATGATATATAATTATCTTATAACATATAATCCATTTTTCTCAATCACCCTCTATTACTCTATGTTTTCTAGTGCATGGAGCTCTAATATGATGGAAATCAACTAGTTCTTGCTTGGGAGGTCCTCCTAACATTAGGATATAAGATATAAAGGTAGGAAGTGGCACAGACCATCTTTGCTTTGAGATTTAAAGAAGTGGTTCTCTTTTAAGAGATTTCTTATATTGGAGTAAGAACTAGATAAACAAGTACAAGTGAATCATTCTCCCTTAGACCTACTTCTAATCTATGTCTTGGAAGAAATAAGAAAGGAGGGACTCTCTACTCCAGTTACCTAGACCACTAGGATAGGAAGACAAATCTCTCAAATAAGAGAGAACATTTTCAGATGGTCACTACCTAATGGTTTGGGGCTCAACCAACTGAAAAGACATAACAATTATCAATGTTTATTTACCAAATGAGGGAGCACCAAGGTTCATAAGACAGCCATTAGCAGAATTGCCATCAAATATTGGTGAAAACACATAATAGTAGGAGACTTTAACACCCCATTCTCACCAAAGGACATATCAACAAAACAGAAACTAAACATGGACACAAAAATTTTAAAGGAAGTCCTTGACCAAATGGACCTAATTGGTATTTACAGGACACTGCACCCCCAAGGAAAGGAATACACATTCTTTTCAAATGCACATGGATCCTTTTCTAAAATTGAGCACATATTAGGACACAAGGCAAACTTGAATAAATACGCAAAAATTAAAATTATAAAAACTTTTTTCTCAGATCATAAAGGCACCAAACTAGAAATTAACAATGAAGAGAAAGCAAGAAGAATCTCCAACACATGGAGACTGAACAGTACATTACTAAAAGAAGAATGGGTAATTGAAGGAATTAAAGAAGAAATTAAAACCTACATCTAAACAAATGACAAAAAAGGCACAACATTTCATAATGTGTAGAACTCAGCAAAAGCATATCTAAGAGGAAACAGTAGAAAACAAGAATAATAAAAATAAAAGAAGAAATAATATGGAAACCAGAAAGACAATTCAGAAGATCAATGTAACCAAAGGCTGGTTCTTTGAAAATATAAACAAAACTGATAAGCCACTTGCTAAGCTCACAAAAAAAAAAAAAAAAAAAAAAAAAAAAAAAAACACTCAAATAAGCAGAATCACAAATGAAAGGAGAAATTACAACAGACATAGCAGAAAGCCAAAGGATAATCAGGGACTACTATAACCACCTCTATGCAAACAATACAACAACCTGGGTGAGATGGACAGATTCTTAGCAAGATATAGCCATCCAAAACTGAACAAAGGAAAAATAGAGAACTTAAACCAATCACAAACAGCAAAATCGAAGCAGTCATCAAAACAAAAGCCCAGGACCAGACAGCTTCACAAAGGAATTCTACTCGACATTCAAAGGAGAAATAGCACCTGTGTTGCTAAAACTTTTTTCAAAAAATTAAGAAAGAAGGAAAACTGCCAAACACATTCTATGAAGCAAGCATCATACTTATACCAAAACCAAATAAAGATAGCACCAAGAAAGAAAACTAAAGACCAATTTCCCTAATGAACACAGATGCAAAAATCTTAAACAAAATCCTGGCAAATAGAATCCAGCAATGCATAAAAAGCATTATTCATCATGACCAAGTGGGATTTATTCCAGGGATGGTTCAACATCTGGAAATCAATTAACATAATCTACCACATCAACAAGGAGAAAAACCAAAACCTACATGATCATATCAATAGACGCAGAGAAAGCATTTGATAAAGTCCAACATTCATGATAAAAACCCTTGAAAAAATGGGGATAAAAGGACCATACCTCAATGTAATAAAAGCCATCTATGACAAACCAACAGCAAATATAATCTTAAATGGGAGAAACTAAAACCTTTTCAATTAAGATCTGGAACCACACAAGGATGCCCGCTCTCTCCACTACCTTTTAATGTCACATTAGAAGTACTAGCTAGGGCAATAAGGCAAGAGAAAGACATAAAATGAATACAAATTGGCAAAGAAGAATTGAAGCTATCATTATATGCAGATGGTATGATTCTTTATACAGAGAACCCAAAAAAATCTACAGAAAAACTTCTTGAAACAATAAACCAGTTCAGTATGGTCACTGATTACAAAATCAACACACGTAAGACAGTAGGTTTCCCTTATGCCAAAAACCAAGCAGGAGAAGAAGAAATTTAAGAAATTATCTCATTTACCATCACACCAAAAAAATAAAATACCTGAGAATAAACCTAACAAAACATGTGAAAGATCTATACAAAGAAAACTTTAAAACACTGCTAAAAGAGAAGACATAAGGGAATGTAAAAACATTCCATGCTCATGGATCGGAAGAATTAACTTCATCAAAATGGTCACCCTACCAAAAGCAATCTACGATTCAATGCAATCCCTGTAAAAATTCCAATGACATTTTTTAAAGCGATAGAACAAAAAATACTGAAATTCATATGGAATAACAAAAGATACTGAATAGCAAGAAACATCCTGACTAAAAAAAGAAAATGGAGGTATTACTACCCCAAATTTCAAATTATCCCAAACAAAACAAAAGTTACCAAACGACTTGGTACTGGTACAAGGACAGACAATCTGACCAATGGATCAGAATTGAGTGCCGTGAAATAAAACCACACATATATAGTCATCTAATCTTTGACAAAGGAGTGAAAAATTTACAATGGAACAAAGCCTCTTCAATAAATGGTGTTGGTAAAACTGGATCAGGCAAAAAAAATGAATGAAGACACCTCCCTAACACCATGTAAAAACCAACTCAAAATGGATAAAAGACTTAATTATAAGACCTGAACCATAAAAAACACATAGAGGAAAACTTGGGCAAAACCCTCCATGATCCACAGTTCAGAAATCCATTTCTTAAACCATCTATAGCCAGCAATAAAATGAAGGAAAACATTAACAGTTGGTACTACATCAAACTAAAAATCTATGTACAGCAAAAGAGACAAAAGATACAACAAAAAGAAACCCAGCTGGATGGAAAGAAATTTTTGCCCTCCACAAAAGTGACAAAGAATTGATAAAAGACCCATAAGGAATGCGCAAAACTTAGCAAAGATAAAACAAGAAACTCAATCAAAAAAATGGGTTGAGGAACTAAAAAATTGCTTCTCCAAAGATGAAATACAAATGACCAACAGGCACATGAGAAACTGCTCAACCTCACTACCAATCAGAGAAATGCAAATCAAAACCACAATGATATACCACCTCAGCAAGAATGGCCCATTTCAAAAAAACAGGCAGCAACAAGTGCTGGTGGGATGTGGAGAAAAAGGAACACTCTTACACTGCTGGTGGGAATGCAAACTGGTTCAGTCACTATGGAAGGCAGTATGAAGGATCCTCAGACTAATGAAAATGGAACTGCCACTCGACTGGGATTCTACCCAAAGGAGACCTCAATGTGGGCATAAAAGGATACCTTTGCTCGAATGTTTATTGCAGCACTATTCATAATTGCAAGGACATGGAAACCACACAAATGTACCATAACAGATGAATGGATGGAAAAGATGTGGTATATACACACAGTGGAATATTACTCATCAATTAAAAATGACAAATTTGATGATTTTTTGGTAACATGTATGTACCTAGAAGAAATCATATGAGCAGAAAAAAGTCAGAAAGAAGAAAACAGAAACCAAATGGTTTCACTAATATATGGAAGATGTGGTATATACACACGGTGGAATATTACTCATCAATTAAAAATGACAAATTTGATGATTTTTTGGTAACATGTATGTACCTAGAAGAAATCATATGAGCAGAAAAAAGTCAGAAAGAAGAAAACAGAAACCAAATGGTTTCACTAATATATGGACAACCAAATGAAAGTACACAATGGGGAGGGGATACCAGCTGGAGAGGCCAAGGAGGGGAGGAGGTGGGTGACCCCCAGGGATTACAAAGATGCATAAAAATATATATATATATACACATATAAATTATTTATATAATATAAAAAAGAACATTTTCAGAACAATACGATGAATTTTCTTCTATAAATCATACATACAACCTAGAGCATGGCAAAAAAAACTCAGCATATATTCATTTAATCAAATTATCTGGATTATGGCTCATCAATTAAATGATTAATTTTTATGTAACACATCCTGAATTTGTACCTTGCTACACACTGAGGAGACTATTAAATGAGTTAATATAAATCATAGCTAAATTAGTATTTCTTTTTTTTTCTAATATAGCTAAATATCCCATAGAGAAACATTAGTTAAACTGGTTATAGAGTACAGAGTGATAACTCTGGGACATGTTGGACTTTTTCAACAAAATATGAGTAGTTTACAATCAGAAAATTATATTCTGCCTGTTGTTAGTTACTCCAATACAGATATATCTTCTCTTGTATAAATCAGTAAAATATTTTAACAACCCATCACATACACTTGAAAAGGTAAGATTATTACCTATGGGGTATAAGAAAGTCCTCACCAAAAGACTCATCCCCAAATATTCTTTTTAGTAATTCTCAATGTCCCTAAAATTTCATAATCACAGATGTTTCCCTTTATGTTGTAATGACTTGCACCTAAGGTATCTTATTTTATAATGCCCGCACTACAAATTCTGGAGGATGGTCTCTGAGGGGCAGTTTATAAATGAGAACATAATCTAATTCTTTGAGACCATCATTTGTGTGCTGCTATTTAAATTCTAACATCATTTGTGGTGAGGTACTGCTAACTCCATCTATGTTTTTAAGGTATGTTTTATATTTGTGTTTGAATTGTGTTAGAAAATTATGCAAACCAATCACTATTAACCCTTAAAAATAGAACACTGTTAAAACAGCAGAATGTTTAGAGAAAGAAGGAATCATTTACAATCATCACATAGAAATCTAGAAATAAAAAATAAAATAGTGATTATTGCTTCTTGAGCTTTAGAATAAGTTCAAATGTACTGGCTAATTTAGGTACTTTATTTTACATATGGGGAAAGTTAAGTAAATATCGATTCAGTTATTGTCAAATTACATATACAGAAGCTGAACCACAGTGATACAGGTAGAGCTTTTTTCTGATTTTTTAGTTTTAGTCTCTCAGTTATAATTTCCTCTTGTTAAAGATTTTTCCTTTACTATCACTTTGCCTTTACTTCACTTTACTCCTATTTGAAAGATGCAAACTTGGATCAAGTGAAGTTTAGCTTTTTTTCTAAAATATCACATCTCTTACCAAATGTGAACATTCATGCAAGATTAAGATTAATGTTATATTACCTCCCTCTCTACCCGATTCAATACAATATTAATTAAATTAGAGACATGAAGATGTCATTATTCAGTCTGTTAATAGTTTTATCCAATTAGAGCTAAGTTAAAAAAGAAACCATTATACAATGAATTGGGGAATGTCTTTTATTTCTCAGTCTTCATGTATTCCTGATCAGATAGGTCTCAATATGTTCACCTAATGACCCTGAAGTCAGAAAATCCTTACTTTGTCCTGGATAAGAAAAGGGAGATTTAAAAATATAGACTTTTAAGGTAAATTTTTTTTTCTCATTTCTATTTTAAGATTGAAAATTAATGTAAATATTGCATTTGATTTCATAACATAAGTTTTCAAAATGAAAAATAAAATTTTTACATAATGACCACCTTATTAAATTCTTGATTCTAGAAGGAATACTCTGTTTATATTGTGGTTTTAGCACTTGCATTTGTTCTCATATTCTAATACTTTACTGTGGTGATAGACCACTTTTTTTTTCGGGAGAGTTATATAAAACACTCTCTTTCCCTTCTGGAATTCCATGTCCTACAGATGAGGCAGAGAATAACCATGAAAGCTTATTGTATTTTGTTCTTTATGCTAACTAAACTCCTTGTCTAAATGAAAGTTAACGGTAATTAGATATTGAAGAAAGTAACTATTGCTTTCAAAATTTAGGATATTTTTTTTTAGCAATTTAAATACATTGACTAATAAAAAAATGGTACAAAATATTTCAGACTTAACCATTTTATACAGAAAGTTTAATGGACAATGGCCTAATATCAATGATATATTAACATAAAAAAGAGCAAGAGTTATAACACAATTTCTGAATTTCTAGAGAAGGGTAGACTTGAACAGGTGGGGCCAATGCCAACCTTTCATCCTTTATGATTCTGCTTGAAACCTATCACGACCAAGAGAAAACCTGGCTTCTAGAAACAAGTGAAGTTTAAATACATTACACACTGTCTGCATAATGAGATGGATAGCTATTTTGAAAACCTCTTTAGAAAATTCAAGCACTCTAGTGTTCACCAAGAAACACTTAATATTTTACAGAGCAAGAAACACATTGTCGTGATTAAGAGCGCAGATTCTAAAGTTCAGTGGATCCACTTCAAATCCAGGTTCAGTCACTTATGCCTCTGTAACCTTTTCCACATCTTTCCCTATACCCCATGACAGTGTCCCATTTGTAAAAGAGAACAATAAAGCCACATCTCACACAGAGTTGCTGGCAAGGTTATATGAGATGCTACATATAAAGCATTTAGAATAAAGTCTGGCATACAATGAGAACACATTAACTACTATTATGCATATTACCCCCCAAAAATATTTGAGATATGATATAAAGAAAAAAATGCCAATTTCTTAAAAGATCAACGTATGTTTTCCCTGGAATTAATGCAATTTATGCATTTATGCAATTTTCCATATTATGTTATGAAAACTAACTTTATGAAAATTTGGCTTGATATAATGAGACTCCTCTAAGCTTCCTGGAAAATCTTAAATTCATTACTATAAAATATATTAGTCCATGGGCATTTAGGGATGAGTCGGAAAAAAGGAATCCCCCAATCATAAATCACAGGTCTTAATGTTAACTAAAAAAGGAGTACTTTATAGCAACTCAGAATACACATATTTTTAAGAATGTATTTGGTTTATTGTATAACAAATCTTTGTCCAGTGCTATGAATTCCCAAATTGATTAAGTAAGCAAGGAGATACATTGTCTGAGGAACTTTAAAAGTTTTCTTCTCTTTTTTTAAGGAAGTTTAAAATTAAATGAGTAATGTTCTTATCTCACTGGTCTATTTATTATTTTGAATTTCAACTATGGAAAATTTAATGCATCCAATTAATTTTAATTCAAGCCTTATATTAGGGCCTGTATTGGTGTCTCTAAAACAATGCTCTCTTCAGTTTAACAGAAAAATGTTAAAGCAATTTTTGGGTAATTAGGGCCTCTTATTTTACAGTCAAAATAGTTATCAAAACTGATATTTAGGGGATGAGATTTCAGTTTTCTCTTTTCTGTTGCAGAAACAAATTAAGAAATCTATGATTTATAGTTTTAAAAATAGTAAAGCAGAATTAAAAAAGATTATTTATATATATATATATATATATATATTTCAGGAGCTAATCTTACCACCTATGTATTTACCACTCAAATATCCAACTTGCAAAACTATGCAGATTGTGTTAAATTGATTCCAGTTTATTGAAGTTGATATGATTAGTTTACTAATAGATATGGAGACCTTGTATACTATTTTACTAAGACTGGCATCTCCCTATCAATTATCCATCTAGAGACGCACAGTATAGCAAAGCGAAGACCAGAAATATAGTGGTCAATATAAATGACAGTGTTCATCATTAATGCCTCTTTTAAAAAATTCATAAATGAATAATTTGAGGTATATATTTGACAGAGATTTTTTTTTGAGCAGCTCATATTCTACTTCTTCCCAGGTGAAATGTTTCTGGCATCCTGTATGAGTGTGCTTACCTAGCAAATGCCCTGTCTTTGTTATATTTTTATAAAATAGTAATATAAGATCATTTCCATGTTTACATGGAACATTTTTTTTTCCTGCTTCTAGCATGTGCATCCTGTAATGGAGGTTTTCATTACTAAATGATGAGGATTAATACTCCTGTCTCAGTTAGCTTTCAGGTCTATGCTTACAAGACTAAAATTTGTTTTGGGAATGTTTCCCCAAGAAAGACCTTCTTTTATTAACTTATTCTTAACTTCAGAAAAGGTCACTTATCTAACCATGACATGCTCAACCAGCCTGATTCTCAGAGCCCTCATCAGTTCCCTTGTGTACCAAATCATTATTCACCAACATTCATTTCTTACCTCCCTTTGCTTTCCAATTCTAAACTATAACATTAAGTGCTTTCTTAATATCCCAATTCAATCCCACATGAAAAGATTTCCCTTTAATCTTTAGCAAGGATATCTCCAAACCTGAAAAATGACAGCCAGGAAATCCTCTTCCTTATTTTAAACGTTAGTGAATGTGTTATTCACCTTGTTGTAGTTAGTAAAAAAAATCTCAAATTTCCTTGATTAGTATGCCATTCTGGTGTTTTTTTTCTTTTTCTTTTTGAGAGTTGATGATAGCTATGGATTTTTACTATTTATAGTAAAATAGTATTGCAATCTAGTGTGAGTTCCATAGGAGAATATGTAAAAATCCAACTTAGGTATATGAATAGTATATAGCCTTACTCTATGAACAAATTATATTAATATAAAGTAATCATTATGTGTAAATGTATACTGAGGGAAAATGTAATTTTTCCAATAATGAAAATATGAAAAAATAGCTAAAAATATGAGATGTTTTTGGAATTTATCTGCTTTATTTAATATTTTTCTATTATTGCTATGAACATGATTGTTATAAATATTTTAAGTGTCAATTTTCTTTTAATAAACTTAAAGTATCATGTTCATTGTGTAATATCAGAAAGAATATTGAAAATAATTTTTCTTCTAATTAGAGGTTTTAAATAAACTAATTTATAATTCTACTTCATGTAACTATATATGCAGACTTTATTACAAGACATTTGTTTTCCAAGAAGTACATGTTTTTAAATATTATTTTTATAGAACTTTGTTTATGTTTTAGATATTCTATAGTACATAATATTTTCTTCTTGAACATATTGTAGTGACTTTTTGACCTTGAGGCTCTAAGAAAGGGGGAAGTTATTAAAGAATATAAAATACAATATACAATTTAAGATCTTGGGCAATGTAGAAGACCTAAAGTTAAACAATATTTTTTAAACAGCTATTTTACAGTATCTATAAAATCCACTATAATTGAATGTGACTTTCAGTGTGAACTATTATGCTTTTGTGAACTTCGCTCCAAATAGTTTTGGCTTTGAGCTGACTTGTTAAAGAGATATACTACTTTTATACTTGCTTTTGCATATCTAAAAAAAGATAAGCAATAAATGTTTCTTTTCTATATAAATTATTACAAATTATGCTACTTTAAACATGAAATTAAGTGGTGCTTTATGTGACAAAAATTTTTGAAATTTGAGATTCTAAAAAAAATACCACTAGGACCATATTTATAATGTCACAGAATATATGTGTTTGATCCTAAAGAATTTTTCCCATCATAAACCTTACTTACTTATCAAGGAAATTTGGTTACATTCAAGGTTGTTCAATCACTATACAGTTCACATATTAAAAAGGTGAAGCACTTTTTCCAAAATTATATTTGTGATAAATACAATCATTAACCAAATTACCCATAGAACATTGAAATTAATATCTTAATTATCCTTTGTTTTGGAATACAATATTAAAACAAAACATTTCCTTTCATTTCCAAATAAAAATATTTTCAAAGCACTATAATTAAAAAAAGAATAATCACTTCAATTGCCATTGGTAGGTAAAATATTGTGTAATGCCAGAATTTTGAAATATTTTTTTCTTAAACAATATGCAGTGGGTTTTAAATTGAACAGGAAAATAAAATGGCAGTATTGATTTAAACAAGTAAAATGCAAAATCTGGCAAAGCAATAGCTATTATAATCACTAGCAAGGTGACAGGGAGGATTGAAACAGATCCTTTCTTCTGCCAGTAATAAGCATATTGTATGCCATTTTCCACAGTAAGTTCAGAGGTATAATATTCTTTTAAATTGTCATATCAAATAAGTAAATTGAACATAAGAAGTAATTTATATTATTCAAGCTAAAATTAGCAAGAGAATAGCAGTGTGTTATTGCTTAGGATGGCATGTAGTTAATGGAAAATATGGTAATGGATGTATCTTTGGTGTCACTCCTAGTCTAAATTCAGTTTACTAAATAATCACAATAATAATTCCCTTTTGGTTTCTCACCACCAGCTTCTTATTATTATGCTTATTTTGGCATTGTTTTAGAATCATTGCTTCTATTTATAAAAATCTCAAATGTCATATTTACATGTGACCTAGAAGAAGTATCAGAATTCATCTCTCCAAGAGAAAGATAATTATTTATGATATGTTTCCAACTTTTCTTGATGAGATATTGCAACTAATGTTCACCCCTTTAGGTTGGGCATGCACAATGGAAAGTCAGGAGAGGTGGAAAATGAGTTATGCTCAGTATAGATAGTCTCAAGAGAGGGAAAAAGGAACAAGTCTTTTTATGATTTTGCTGCAAATAACGAAATCTTGCTCCAAATGAACAAGGTAAGTGTCCAAATGTTTAGGGCTCTTGATCTTCTTTGCTTGCCAAAGGCTCATGTTAAATCTTTTTTAATGGTACAAAAATAGAAATTAAAGTTATACTCTTGTTGTGATAGAATGTGTTGATAAATTAAAAATTTAAAAAGAAAAGAAAGTTGTAGGGAGTAAGTAGTATTTTTTGTCCAAGAGACAAAACTAAGAAAGTTACATGCCTTGTTTTAAATATAAAATAAGATGAGCTGAAAAAAGACGGTAACTAGCAAGATTCTAGAGTGCTCTCTTAGCGTCTCTCGCCCCATAGACACAACGGACATGTCTTTGATTTGGGACAACTATATCTAAAAGAGATCTGTGGACTTTACAATTGAATTTAATTAGTGTCTCCAGAAGGAAAGACAGAAACCACTGGAAAGGGTAGAAAAACTCATAACATTGTCCTTCTAGGCATTGTATTGTGGAACACTAGGAGAAGCCCAACTACTCCCCTACCACTGGGCTCTTTAGGCTTCCTGGGTCCTTAACATAGCATATTTCTAGGAGAGAACTCTGCCTGAGGGTCTGGCAAGAATACAACAGTATGAGTTGCCAGAACAGCTTCCAACTAACTAGAGAGGTCAAAGATATACCTGCCTCACCCACATGCAGCCCATATGCATTGGGATTCCCAGGTCTTACTTGCCTTTTGTAGTCAAGAGATCACAGGTGTCCCAGGGAGAGCTTTCCCTGCTGTGCACATGGGAAGCAGAAGATGGGAACTGTGGAACTACTTCATTTAGAAGGAAGGTATGAAGAATCACCTCTTCCCCTCCCTTGTTCAGGCTTAGTAGGGGTTGGGGCAGTCTACCTATTACTCAGACTGCAACCTCCCACAATGCCCATTTAAAGACTAAGTTCATAATCCCCTGGACACTATGCTTATGCCTGTGACTTATAGGAAAGATGCTGCCTTAAAAACCTGCTGAAATCAGAACTGTACTGCAGCTGAAGCATCAGTTGCACCCTGGGGTCTCTGAAAGAGCATGGCTGGTAGAGTCTGCCTTGATCTGAAAAGTATCATGTGTCTTTCTTTTGGTGCATGAAACTGCAACATCAGGGGAGGCTTATGTCAGTTTACAGAAGCAGCTTTCTAGTCCTCCACCTCCCCAACCCACACCCTGTGAAGCATGTTCCTGGAACTCCACCCCATGCTTGCTCTTAAACTTCCATCACCCTGATTGGCAATGGAACTTTAGCCACACACTGGAATGCAGGGCATCACAATTCCCTAGGCCAGTACCTGGAACCTGAAATTAGAATAAAATACCATTACAAGAGGAATGGAAATGAAAGCTACCAAGTCAAATACATGAAATGACCACAAGTTATCAAGAAGGCAGAGGAATTCACCCCAATCGATGTATCAAGACAAAACCCTGGGAAAAGCCTATATGCAAGAGAACAAAGTAAACTCCTACCAGAACCAACAATCTTAAAGATGATTATGAAATTAAGAGACCAATGGATGAACAAGATGAGAAATAAAATAACAAAATGCTTTAAACAGTATTCATAGAGCTAAGGAATGCAAGAGTTGAATGAAAGGAAAAGATAGTGAAACAAGAACTCTACAGAACTAGGCTGACATTTGAAACTGAGTGAGTAGTAGTTAGACTAACAGAGAAAAAACAAAGAAATCCATCTCCTTTATTTGATAAAAAAAATACTAAAGGAATTTCTACAACAGGTTGTTAGAGGGGCATCTGCCATTAACATAGCTGTGGTGTGCAATAATAGTAACATGGTGTAGCTAGGAAATATGAGATACTTCCCTTATGCTTTAGAATTGTAAATTTCAAGAAGGGCTTGGCAATATTATGGAGATTTGACTTTCTGACTTGATTGGTTCACGGCTCAGTTGAACAAAGCTTTGGTTGACTATGCCATGGTGTGGTTGCTAGCCTTTGTTAGAATTCATGGTTTTCTTTCAGAAGGATAGAAGGGGAGATAGGAGATAGGAGAAGGAAAACAAGGCTTTTGTGATGTAAGATGATTGACAAAGCTCTGCTTCTGGAAGAGAGGGAAAACAAGGAGGAAAGATATAAAAGGGACTTAGGAAAGAAACAAAGTATCCACTATTTTTTGGAAGAGTTTGAGGGCCCAGCTGTGAAGGCTGAGACAGAATAGGACCTGTGGTCTTCGACCTGGGAGGTGGACTCATAAGCTCATGATGTATGCTAAAGGAGTCTAAAGAGTTTGGAGACCTGAAGTTTGTGTTGGAGCTTGTCTTATCTAGTTTGATTCAGATGTTTTTGGAGAGTCTGTGAGGCCTGAGAAGATGGACGTGGCATTGGTTCCAGTTTTACTTTGGAATTTTTATACAGTCTAAAGATGAGAAAAGTGCTGAAATAAAAGAAGAACACCATGTCTTGGACCACGTCTTTGGAGGAAGCCAGAAGAGATGCCAAAGGAGGAAAGAGGAACACCCTGCTTTTGAAACACATGCTGCTGAACTTAGACTGATTGGGCTTGTGGTGAGGTGGCCAGGGGCTAAAAGATAGTTTTGAACATGTGGTAGAGTAACTGGTTTTTTCATGTCATTTTGTGGCAAATGTAATTAGGCAACCAGGGTTTGTACATGTTTATTTTGTAGTTCACTTCAAGAGTTTGGTCTGGCTTTGGAATTACATAGCACAGGTTGTGGTGGTAAAATAATCCTGACTTTCTCTTTAGTTTGGGAGAGGGCCGCGGGGCAGACAAGTAGCAGATACATAAATGCAAAGGTAACTTGTATGTGGAAGTTTAAGGGTTAATAAAGGCTTTTGCCCTGTCAGGGAGGCTGGGCTAATTTTATGGCAAGCAGACAAATGGGCAGACTAGGTAGCAGGGCAGGAGGGGTGCTGGGAGGCAGGAATCTTCATCTCTTCCTGGGGCTCTCAAATTCTCTGCTCTTGCCTCCTTTTTCCCCCCGCACCCCTGGAGTGACACTGCCCTTTTATCCTTTCCTCCCAGGCTCAGGTGCACCCACTCACACATGCTCACACCCACTGGCCAGGCGTAGACACAGCCATAGGGGTGAGGGAGCAACAATACAGCAGGTACTTGTCCTAGACACTAATGGAGGAAAAAGCTTGACCAACTCATTTACCCTGCAACTTTTCTGATGTAGCTTTGGATGAGCAAAGAAGTCTCAAGGATGGTGTGGAAGAGGGGAAAGGGCTGACTAGACTGTAACTGAGACTGGACTGTAAAAGAATACCCAGGCTTGGAAAGACTTGGCAAGAGCAAAAGGGGGTGGCACTTGTAGTTCATAGACGCCTAGGTTGATTTGCTCATAAACTGGTTCTTTACATATGCTCCCAAATGAATCAAAACAAAACAACTTTTTTGTTACAGTTTTAAAAACTGCAACATCAGCAGCTACTGGTCTCCGATAAGAATGCATATTCTCTGGCTCCAACCTGGATTTGCTGAATCAAACTTTGATGTTGAAGCACAGCAATATGATTAAAGGACTTTCCATGTAAATGTGACAGTCTCACTAGTTTGCACCAATTGTCAAGTTAATGACATGAGGTCCATACTTCCTGTTTGATACATTTTGATAATTGATTATAGAGGAAAACATATTAAGAAGTCATTTCAGGCCTTGAGCTGTTGTTGGAACTGATTGTTATGTATGGAAAACTCCAACTGAGCAGTTTTTGACAAAAGGATTGATAACAATTAACTTTAAGCACCAGTGATTAACCTTAAGTAGCCTAGGCCCTCCCCCAGGAGTCACAAATTACTCTGTCTAAGGAGAGGTTGTAGCTATTTAGCATGTAGATTGGTCTGAGCACAAACATTTTTTCTAAGGTTCAGTTGTGGTTTCTGCCACTTGCTTCTCCTTTTCAGTCTAAATACAAAATTGAGAGGAAGGACAAAAGGAAATGCAAAATGCACAATGAATTCCTACTATGTGCTGGCACTTACGTACTTACAGGTGCTAACCTGTTATTTGATAGATGAGGTAACTGACTCTTCACAAGATTAGTAGATGAGCCCTAGAAAAGCAAGCATAGACAGAAGGCTTTAACTTCAAAGTCCCTGTCAACTAATATTAATAATCCCATGTATCAGTCGTACATCCCAAGTCAAATCACTTAACCAATAGTATTACCTATGTCTTTTTTCTGGTTTAAATATAATACAAGAAAAATAAATAAGATTATCCTTTAGTAATTTTTGCATGCTTCCTAGGTGTCAGGCACTGCTAAGCATCTGACATGTAAAACCTCACTATAGCTTTACATAGAAGGTAGATTCTTATACTGTCGTTCTGATAGCCTTAGATTTACTGGAGCATGAGGTGATAACAATGACTTTTCCACAAGCACACACCAAAGTCTAAGGGCGTGGGTGTAAATCTGAACATCCAGCTTCCTGCCTGCTCTTTATATCGGTGATAACTCACTTTTGGAAATTTCTCCTACTCGAGATATATATCATTGCAGTGATTTTTCCTCCAGTGACAGTGTAAGGAGCTGGTCCCCAAGGAAGGGGGAGGTTCCTGATCCCCTGCTCCACCCAGAGAGGGGTGGAGCTGGGCAGGGAGGAGAAACTAGAGAGAAGGAAGAAGGGGAAGGGAGGGAGAATAAGGAGCCCTGGAAGAGGCACATGGAGCAGAAACATATGAAGAAGTTACACTTGCTTTTTTGGCCTTGAACTTGTACCAGGTACCTGGGGGATATGTCAGAAGACACTTGAAGCAGATATGGGTGAAAGGCCTTTGGGGAGGCTGACAGTGGTAGTCTTTGTCTTGCTTTTGATTTTGCTCTTTTCCTTCCAGACTTGCTTGGTCCCTTTTGCCCTTTTCCTCTGGGTCACCTCAGCAATCCTGCATTGGCCAACCCTGTTTGCCCAGGGATGGGTACCTGGGTGTTTCGTGTTAAAACTATTTTAACTGTTCTTTTCCTTCTCTTTAGGGCACCTTAATTGTATTAAAGTCTCTTTCCATTAAAGTTCCTAAGCACTAGTATGTTTTGTCTTAATGTGGCACATGGCAGAAACTATTGAAAGTAGGCAGGTTTGGTGGAAACAGGATGTCCCTCACCCTGCCTTGTAACAACAATTTCAGGGGCTCAATGGGATATTAAATCTCCAGTGTTTATCTCTTCATGTCTCCAGTTTAAATCTCCAGTGTTTATCTCTTCATATCTCCCATGTCTCTTGTTCATGGGACATCCCAATAAACCCTATTTATCTTTCACAAAATGACAGTCAGATGCAAAAATTATACTCCTCTTTGTCTCAACTTTCTCTCTACAATAGGGTTGTTGCTATTAGGGGAGGTACCATTCTGCCAGCCCTACTAACATGCAGCTGCCTTGGATTAGCTACTGGGAAGTAGAGCTGGAACAGAGACTGCTGGGTAAAGATATGGAAGGCAAGTGGGCTTGGAAAGCTCTTACTTGTCTTACTTGGTCTTACATCTAGTGACTTGGGGAGGGGGGTGGAGAGGTGTGGAGGAAAAACATATTGAACCACTTGGAAGAGACACATGGGTAAGAGAACATGGAGAGATTGACTATGGTGGCCATAATCTTGAAGTTGCATCTCCTTTTGCCTGAGATCTATTGACCCCTCTCTTGCTATTTAACTTATACTGCAGCAAGCTTCCATGCCTTAACATCTCCACTTTGGGTTTGGCATTTCCCCCTAAAGGGATGAGTGATTTGGGGTGTTTTGTTGGGAAATTTTTATTAAAATATCCCCTCTGCCCTCTCCATGTATACTAATTCTATCAAAGATCTGTCACACTACTAGTGTGATACCAGCCTCCTTTGTCTTTCAGTGGTAGTTGACAATACCCCATTTTAGAGTTTGCAACCCTTAAGTTTGGGGGTCCTTGAGTGCCCCTCAGTCACCTTGCTAACATCACCCTACAGTGATTAACTGATACAATCTGACAGAGAATTCAGTGGGTTAGTTCTTTTGATGTCAGGATTGAGTATGACAATGATAGGGCAAAGTGCACAAAAGACAGTATTTGTTATCTTGTGACATGAAAAGTGGACAGAGAAACTAGTGCTGCCAAAGAAGCTGTCTCATAGAGGGCACAGAGGGACAGTTCTATAGTAGTTAGTGTGCAGTGGAATGTTCAGGAATGTCTCTGTTCCTCCTCTTCAGCCTGGAGATCTGTGACAATCTCCTTCAAGTAAATGTGAAGTTTGCTTTATACTTGATTCTTAACTCATGCTTGTTTTATTTGTCATCAAGAAGTTTGTGTACAAGGGGAGTTATGCCTAGCCATCTGGGCCAACAGAGAACATTTCTTAACTCTACCTACCACTTGCTCGCAGAGTCTCCCTCACGACTGGCACCTGCCCATAAGAATCTTGTGCATTTCTTGCCTTTCTTTCCTTTTAGGACTCTCTTTTTTCCTAGAAAGAGATTAATGGACAGTCCTCCTTGGTGAATAACTGAGAACAATTTTCTTACTTGTAAGCAGCAAACTGATCCCAGACATTTTATCCTTTCCCCTTCATATCTTAATTCCTAGTGAGAAAAGGTCCTGGAAGACTTTCCTTTTTAGGTGTTTGTAGGAGAAAGGTCTCTAACAGCAACTTTCACTCTGAGGAGAAAGTTTATGGACTCCCCATACAATTTCTAATCTTACTTTTTCAATAAGAATGTCCTTTCACATGACTTACTCAACCATATACCCACAGATGAAGCACTATTGAGGGAGAGAAGAAGGCTGTGTACCTGTCTGGGCAAATGAGAAGAGCAGGAATAGGGTAAGTTTGGGCAAGACACTGGGAAGTTATGGGAACATAGAGATAACAGCCTAGCCACAAAACATGTTTTCACTGAGTGGGGAGCAGGAAAATTGCAGAAAGGATGAAAGATATTTAAAGCATAAAATTTATTCATATTCTAAGGGAAATTATCATTTTGCTATTGGTAGTAATCGAAAAGAATGCAATGAAAAGAATGCAGTGGAAAAGAATTGGAACTAAAGCAGGATTGTAAATTATTGTGAGCAACTTAAAAGTCACCAATGATTACTTAACTCAAGAGTATTTTAAATAAATGTGTTCCATGTTTGCGCATAACCATTTCTTTTTTCTTTAAAATTGCTTTTAAAAAATATTTCAGTTATTTGATGTTAGAGGAGTATATTAGGGTGTATGATTTAATGAAATAGATAATTCAAAATTAATTTAATCTGATAAATTTCAAACTACGCACCTGAAGTCATGCATCCTTTAAAATTATAGGCTCGAAGGATGGATAGAGGTTCTCATGAATTTAAGTGGATTAGGACAGCAAGTCATTCAATAGCACAGGAGCTTTTGTCTGGTTAAAATGAATTTGTTTTAATCAAAATTTGTTGATTAAAATTTGACTCAAAATTATCTGAAATTTTAGTAGAACCATCAACATCAATTGTTTGAATTTAGTGATATATTTAAAATCTTTTCATTTGAAAAATATTCTTCCCAAAACTGAAAAGTCTGCTACAACAGGTCCATTTTAAATAGCGTTCATAGTTCTGGTACACAATATTGTGCTCTACTGGTTCCTGCTGAGAATTGTGCCCCTTCAGCAAACTCAACACTTGAGAAACATCAGTCAGGACGTTTACCCAAGTTCGGCCATGATTCAGATGGATCCCTCCCCACCCTGCAATTTATAATTTGTTATTGCCTAGTGGAAGGTTGCAAGATGTGTGGGCTGCAGCCTATTCAAGGTACGAAGTGTAGTTATTTTTTTTTTTTTTTTACGTCTAAAAAGGCTTTTTACATTTAAGAAGGATCAAATGTAAGATTTCAATTCCGGGATGTTTGTATATAGCTAATTATACAATTGCATCTTTGTTCTATGATGGTTCCCACTGCTATAAACAAATGGGACCTCCGAGATACCCACTGTCACCTAAAAATTAATTCACATTAAATACAATTTTAAAGTATTGTTATGCACATGATAATAAACATAAGCACTACTTACCCAATAATCCAACCACCAGTGATCAATCTATCTTCAAACAGATGGTGTAGTGACAAATTAGGCAAAATGTAGGAATCATGGTAAGATCCTGGGAAATGCAAACAGATGTTTACAGTACAATGATTGTGATCACGTTCCACTTATACATTCATAGAGTGCTGGTGCCTTTTGCTGCAAAGGGATATTTATTTTGTGAAAAGAGTTTTAATGTCTACATGAGTGTAATCAACAGTTCCCTCAACATTAGAAACATTCACTTGTTGCCAATTTAGGCATCTCACATACTATGAAAGTATGTGTGTGAGTGTATGTATGTGTTTGTAAAGAAGAGGTTTAGCACACATCCACGGCTCACCTTTTAATCATAGATGTCATCTAATTTGGCTTTTGCATTTCTTCGATTGACTTTCCTATTAGTCTAACAAGAGAATAGTGATCATTGCATACATCATATGCATGCATAAAAATATGTATAGATATTGAACTGGAGGAAGACAATAATGTGACAACAGTGTTCATTTTATATACTAGGTCCAGGGTCTACCACAAACCATGGGTTTAAAATAGCAGAAACTTATTCTGTCACAGTTCTGGAAGTCTGGGATGTGAAATCAAAGTGTTGGCAAGGTCATGCTCCCTGGTGAACCCTAGGAGAAAATGTATTCCTGGTCCTTTCAGCTTCTGATGGTTGCTAGTATCCCTTAGCTTATGGTCATATCACTCCAATCTGCTTCTTTTCTTTTTCTCTCTTCTCCTTTGTGTTTCTGCCTCACAACTCGCTCTTGTATGAATGTGCATGATTGCATGTAGAATCCCAAGGATATGAACCAAAATAAGCTACATCTTGTTTTATCATATCTTTTATCATGTGAGGCCATGTCTACTTTCCTGTTGAATATGGTAATTCATAGATCCCAGGACTGAGGCACGGGCAGAACTTTTTGTGGCTGCTATTTGACTCATTAAACATTGTTAATTCAACTATCCAAATGAAAAAGACGCACTTTTTTTCTAGACTACAAATCACAGTTCATGTCTTACTAAAATAATTTCCACATAGTCATTTCTGATAGTCAACATTCATCTTACATTCAGTGTGATTATGAAATGTACATTGTCCATTTTACTTTCCATTTTGAAATTTTTTCCCTTACTTTTCTGATGCTAGAAGTAACATTCAGGTTTATAAGTTGGCATATGGGGACCATGAGAAAGATATAGCCACAAGTGTTCTAAACGGCTAAGCAACAGTGACCATAAAGGGAATTAAGGTAGCAGCAAAGTCACATAAAAATATAGGAGCTGGCTGTTCAAAATCAGAGTTTAAAAGAGACAGATTCAGTCGGACAGAGTGAGAGAGTATCATTCAGATAAAGAATACCCCAGGGAAAAGCGTATGTTTCAACACACAGGTTTATTCTGAGAGTGAATGGCCTTCCACCACTTGATACTACTTGCCAGATTGCATCCCCTCAGCTTGTTCACTCAATTGGTGCACTTGTGTCTCCTACTGAGTACTATTACTTATGGATATTGTCTAGAACTGTGATGACAGTAATTGCTATTGCTTGGTCATTGCAAACTGGAAGAAGGAAATTTTCTTTCATTTGTGACTCTATCTCAAAACAGTGGTTGATGTTTTAACTTGTGCAGCTGGTATATCTTTTCTCTGTAACGTCGATACGCAGGTCTACCCATAGAAAAAGCACATCCCATGCTTTGACGATTCCCAGTGATAATCAGACTTACAAAAGACTCTTAGCCACATTACAGTTTTAAATCATTACATCATCCCGAGGTGTGCAAGGGGAGGATGCATCAGAAAAAGGATTACAAAGGATTTTAAATGCAGTGTACACTCATGATACATAAGAAAAAAAGGAATTTTGCTAGATTATTTTAGTACACATGAAACTATGAGAGATACAAATGAACAGTGTCACATCTTGCATCTTAAAATGATCTTTAGGTCCTGTCTTCTACCTTAACTCCCTGTTCATCTCATTTTATTTCTTTTTTATGAAAGACTAGGTCTTGCTATTTTTGCCCATGGAACCTCAGGCTCTCGTTGCCTGGGGTACCACAGACTCAAGCAATCCCCAGCCTCAGCTTCCCAGGTAGCTGGGATTACAGGCGTGTGCCACCACGCCCAGCTATTTTTTTGGAACTAGATCTTGCTAGGGTCCCCAGGCGGGACTCGAACCACGATCCCTAGCCCCAGCTGCTTCATAGGCTGAAGCTTACAGGCACGAGCCACCATGCCAAGCCTCATTTTATTTCTTTTTTAAAAAATATTATTTATATTCTTCAGATCACAAGCTCAGTAAATGTTTTTTGAGATACACCCCCCACCCTCCTCCCTTTGGTGCCCTTTCCTTTCTCTCACACCATTCTCTTCATTGTTTGCTAGTCTGCATTAAGTCCATTGGACTCTTATTCTCTGTGGCAGTGTTCTTTTCTTTGGGTGAGGGACTCCTTGTTGGAACCATGCGAACCTTGCTGATAAATTTTCAGTCTTAAGTTTGCATTGGGCAGCTGGTCTATATTTATTTGTGGTCATCCATATTTTCTTGTTGCAGGTTGTCTTCTCCAATCTCATCTCTGCTCTTTTGCTGTTTAACCTTAGGTTCTGGTGTCTGATTTAGGGGGTCTTGCTCCCTGGCCAGTGTTGGTGAAGAACTTTCTCTGTGGATACAGGCATCTGTGAATGGACTTTGTAGATCATCTCCACTGCCTCAGTTTGCAGGTTTGCTCTGGGGCCGATACGCCCCATTTTACCTTCCTCTCCTTTCCCGTAAGGAGGGGGCCTTGCTCTCCTAGAAGGCATTTCTGAAATGAAGTCTTGAGTTTCCTGACTCGATGAGTGCGTAGGTGTGCATTAGTGACATCGTGTTCCCATAGTTGATTTTCCTGTCTCACATGCATGGTTCTCTCTGTTGTCCATCTGCTGTGTCCAGCTCAAGCTTATGGGCTGGATTTTTGCATGCAAGGTTCATCCCCTGTTCTATGATAGGGTTTGTGTTGTATCTGTTCTTACTACTCTTGAAGATTAGTTGGAGTGAGAGTGAAATGGAAAGGGCATTTCCACCCTATCCCACCCCCGCACCCATACCTCCCTGTTTGGGGGTGGGGCCCAGATGACCAAGCATGTGCCCTTCCATGCTTCCCTTGGGCTAGGAGCAGGGGGTAAGATAGCTCTGTTGCAGATGGCTGCCCTGTGCAGCAGTCATCTGCTGGTGTATGGGGCTAGAAAAACCCCACCATGTCCCCCCTCCCAGCTTCAGCAGGCTTGGAGGGCTCACCCAGGTTCCTTCACCACTAATTTTATTTCTAAAGAATCTCTTAGAATTAGTCATTTACCGGTGCTGATGACCTTGTCCATTTGCATACCCTCCACTAACTCCTGGCAGTCTGGTTTTTATCTTAAATTCTACTAACATCATTTTATCAACCATGCCTTTATTCCATCAACAAATACGTTGTGTCAGACACTTTGCTAAATGCTTATATAAAGCAGTGAGCAAAGCAAGGGTATCTTCACCTGGAGCCCACTCTCCTGTGTGGGCACCAAAACGTTGTTTCTAATATTTAGGGTCCAGAAGAACTATTTTTGTGGATATAACAATGATTAATATTTACTGGATTAGATGTTAAAACATTTTTAAAGTATGATCATGGCTTGGGTTATAGTAATAGTAGCAGTGATAGCAACATTTTGAAATATAACTTGAATGTAGAATACAGATGAATGATGTATTCAATGTACTGAGCTGACTTCCAAATGACATCAGTAACTGAGTGATTATGTTGAGTTATACATGGAGGGTGCAGTAACCCATTTGGAAGAACATGAAGAGTTTATTTTGAACATGTTAAATTTGAGGTATATGTGAGATATTCAAGTAGAAATGTCAAGTAGAAAGGTAGGGTTCAAATTGCAGAGAAGGTGCCAGACGAGAGATGTGAATGTTCTTCCAAGAAAGTTTAAAATTTCAGAGGGAAAACTGGAGACCCATATCTCTGTGTAAGTATGTATTTGTGCATGCATGAGTCAAATGAAGATTGCTTTAAATATAATGTTCTCTCCATTATCTAATAGATCTTTGTAATAACAAAATAGACACTCATGTAAAAATTGTATTTTTTCAGAGTGCAAATTAGCAAAGATGTTAATAATGAATGACAATTGACAAAATACTCAAAAATGACTGAATTTCATTGTTATTAGGCATGTCTGATTATTTTGTTGAATACTCAACTTTTGGAAACAATTAGCGTATATTTGTTGATTTAATAAGTTAGTATATTTTCATTATATTAACTTTTGAAATAGCAATACTCATTAGAATATAACGTATAATAGTAGTTTTTTGATTGTTAGCAATATCAAACTGGACTAACATTTAATAGTTTTTTGTTTGATTGTTAGCAATGTCAAACTAGGCTAGCTTTGTCATGTATGTTAGCTCTTACTTATTTCCTTAAATTCCTCTTGAAGAATCTTCAATCAGTTGAGGCTGTAGCAAGTGTAATTCGCAAATGAATTGAGGTATTACATATCATGCTAAAATTAACACAGGAAATATCAGTATTCCCACATTGTAGTCACATATATCAAGTATCACCACCTCTTAGTACAGTCCTATACTGTCAATGTTGTAATATTTAAATATTTCCAAGAAAACTGATGTTATTAGGAGGTTATTGAGTTCACATATGGTTTATTGTGTTGAAATGGCTCTTCAATCAAAATTAAACCTTATGAATAATGGGTAGAACACAGTCCTTTACAAATTAGATCTGGACTTACTAGTTTGTGGATATTCTTCTTTATGGTTATAATCATGTTTTTATTTTCTGTACATATTTTTAAAATCCTATATTGGGGACTTACCACGTATCTACTTTATTTCAATTCAGAAAACTTTAGCCATTTAAAAAATTTTAAAGGTAAAATATTCATCATTGCATTTCTTTTCTTATAAGTTTTTATTAACACTGTTAACATCGATTAATAGATCATCTGTCAAGCTGTAAGTTATTAACATAAATTCAACATTAACTTAATTTCCTCTCAAAAACCCTGACTGAACCTCTATAGGAGATTCTTCTGTTTCTTAGTATTCTAGTTTAATGCATGCCATCTAATATCTTTAGACACATTTGGCAGACATTTTCAATTGAAAAACAGAGTAATTATTACTATGTGAAATTTAGTATGTGTTTTACCAAATTCTTTGAAGATAGCTAAAAAATTGTTCTGAATTATTTCATATTTTGGCACAATTAAGATCACACAGGACATAAAGAGTCCTTAATGAATTTACCAAAAATACAAATTCTTATACATTTTTAACAGTTACATGAGTGCTATTATAGTAGATTTGTCCTTGATGATGATTTATATGAAGTTGATTTAAAAAAATATGCTCATTATATATTTAACACATATCATATCTTGCCACTCAGATCATTCAATGTTTTTGTGTTTCCTAAATCATTTTATCAATATTTCTATGCTTGAAATTACCCAGTGATCTTTCCATTATCTAATGACTAATGCCTGACCCTCCACTTACTGTCACAAGTTTTCATTATTTCTTTAAATCCTGCTTTCTAGTTCATGTATCTTTGCTACAGATGTATCATTGGTTAAATGACTGCCATGGTTCTTTCTAATGTTGAGATGATATAATTTCATTTCACTGGAGTAGAATTGAATTGAGATGCAGGAGTGATACAAATACAGTAATTGGCATTTCACTTTACATAACTTCAGTCTTTCTGTAAATGAAAAGTTCTAAGGCATTGAAGAGATTGTAGTAAGAATATTGAGGTGTTGTTTCTATCCTCTGAGGTTCTTCGGGACTCTGAAGTGTTATTGAAATATACTAAATGGTCAATTGCTCATAATTTCAAGGAAGAAAAAAGTTTTGTGTTAATTGCTTATATACTTATAGCTAAGTATTTGGAGAGTGAAAGAACATTTTTCTTTTTTTGTATTTATTATTTGCCCAACAGAAATACCTTTTTTTTCTGAATATAATCATGAATCTCTTTATTTATTAAAAATGAATTCTTAATTTTAGTCTGGATATGGTTATATTGCTATTTAATGATAAAGTTGGAATTAGAATCTGTTAAGGTTCCTAAATGCATAATGTTTCATTAATACCTGGTTTGTCATTGTATTTAGTTACTGTGCTGATTTCAACAGATGTCTACAACTTCTTCCGCCAAAAGCAGAAAACTGAAAAATGTACTCAAGGAACTGGACGAGCTAGCAGAGGAGATAGCAGATAGCATGCTTCAGTTACCATCCAGTTCTTTTAGTTGCTTACTAGTAAAATGTGAGAGGAGAGAGAAAAGCTTCAGAAAGAACTGTTAATATTAAGGAAACTGGAATTGCTGGGTTCAAACATAAAGTGGTTTCTTATTCCCAGACTCTCCAGATTGTAGAAGTTGCTATAATTAAATAACAGCTTCCAGGCAAAGATCAAATCTAGGGCACTCTCAGAAAAAGAAAAACATGGTCTAAAGATAAAACCAAGGATGTATCTGTAAAACCCTTTGTTAAGATGTTAGTTAGATTTAAGGGGGTGTCATGTAGACTTTTTCAAATAGACGAAAGGTCCTTTAAATCTTGAGAGAACTGTCCCCATAGCAGCATTCCAGGGGCCCTAAAGTAGAGAAGGGCTTCTCCTAAAGAGATTTTTTTAGAGGGTGGATGACTTTTGTCTTAGGATTTTTTATTTAATTGTATCAACTTGAAGTAGAAGGGATAGAGATATTACAGAATGAAAAAAGTCCTTTTGGTTCCTGAACTATTATGGGCAGTAAGAAGACTAAGAAAATAGCCAGCTCCAAACATCAGTCATGTTTTATCTAAAAGGAAGAATAACTCACTCATGGATCTGAGAACTAACTCAGAGGGGAGCTTGAAGTATTTTTGAGAACTTCCCCCCCAAATTAGAACTAGTTACATGTTCTTGACTGGAATTTAACCTTGATATACACCAAGCAAGTGTATAGCTATCTCCAATGACTTGATTGTCATGTGATGAAATCCTGAGCCTCAAGCTTGTCTCTAATGGTGTAGGATCTTTTGGAAGATTCTTATGAAGAAATGATTTTTTTTTTTTAATGTTGAAGAAATGTAAATTTTTGTGGCACAAAGGAAAAGGACTATGGAGGATTTAAAACATGGCTGTACTCCTCCCATAAACAGAATGGAGACTGTTTCCTCCCTCTTCTAATATAGGTTGACTTTAGTGACTTTCTTTTAGTGCATGAACGGTGAACCATTTGGCTACATGACCATGAGATCAGGTTAATATGTGTGTACATATACATACATGTGTGCATATATATATATTTATATATATGTGTGTGTGTGTGTGTGTGTGTGTGTGTGTTGAGAGCTGACTGCAGGGTACAAAGAAAGGATGACAAGAGAGAAGATGGCTTAGCTATGGCAGCTAAGGATTGACTGGAAGGAATGAACTAGACAACAATTTATTAAGCAAAGAAAGGGGTATTTAGATTTTCAGTCTTAAGTTTGCATTAGGTGGCCAGGTTATATTCATTTGTGATCTGTCCATGTTTTCTTGCAATGCAAACCTAAGACTGAAAATCTAACAGCAAGGTTTGCCTGGACCCAACAACATAGTCCCTCACCCAGAGAAAAGTCATTACCATAGGAAAGAGACTAATGGACTTAGCACAGTTAATAAACAACAAAGAGTGGGGTTTGAGAGAATGGAAGGGACACCTGAGGGAAGAGGGAGGTGGAAAAATAGTAACACAGAGGTTGTAACTGAAGAACAAAATAAAATAGTATAAATGAAAGAAGAAAGACAGACAGACAGACAGAAAGACAGACAGACAGAAAGACAGGAAGGAAGGAAGGAAGGAAGGAAGGAAGGAAGGAAGGAAGGAAGGAAGGAAGGAAGGAAGGAAGGAAGGAAGGAAGGAAGGAAGGAAGGGAGGAAGGAAGGAAAAAAGAAAGAAAGAAAGAAGTATTTATAAAGAACAGAGCACAATTTATGATGGATTTTAAAGGAAGGCAAGAGGTGATGGCATAATAAAATTGGTTAACAGTTTAGCTTATTGGTTCCTGTATGGTAATTTGAGGCAAAGGGATTACTTACAAATTGGTTGCTATTTTTTTAAGAAATGTTGCCTTAGGTAAACATTGGAGGGATGGCAACGCTATCACTCTTTAGAAGTATTTATACTCATCCTGTTTCCAGTTTTTTTGGGACAGATATAGATAGATAGATAGATGGATGGATGGATGGATGGATGGATGGATGGATGGATGGATGGATGGATGGATGGATGGATGGATGGATGGATGAAGAGATGCCGTAGTTCAAGCCACACACTCTCTTGGAAGGCTTGTCTTTGAAACCAGACTGTGTTGATATATCATTAGACAAGTAGACCACATGGGAAGTCATGTTTAGACTTCAGGTAAACAGCTCCCACCCAGGTTCCAGTCAACAGTGAGATTGAATCCACAGCCATATAAGAGATTACACCTTCATTTTCCTCCTTTCCTAATGCCTTAATGAACAGCAGAGTAGCAGAAGCAGAGGTTTGATCAAACCATAGATTCAGGAGCAAAATATGTTGTTTAAAGTCAACATCTAGCATCAGGTAACAGAAATAGATATGAAGAATTAAATTTATAAAAGATGAAGTTATTATAGTCCATACAAAAAAGAAGGGGAAAAACTGGGGCACTGCATTGCTGTCCAGCAGAAAATGAAATTATTACATACTGTGAGTTTATGAATATTGGTCTTGCTTTACCAGTGAAAGGTTAGATCATTGAGATCAAAACCCAGATGTTATTCAGCACCGATCCTCTAATACCAAGAAGTTCCTGGAACACTGTAGATACTAGTGGAAAGAAATCTTTGCTCTCAGGAGCCTATTATTTACCATGAAAGAAAGAAAAAAAATTAATTAATTAATTAAGGGAAGGAAGAAGAGAGAAGGAAGGGAATATAGGAATTAAGGAAGGATCACTTAACGCTATGTCATAAAGATAATTACAAAGGTTGACTTGATAAAGAGTGACTGGTTTTTCAGACGTTCTTTACTAAAGTTCAAATTTTTTTAAAAAGCACATTTAATGTAGGGCCACCAATACATATTAATTTTCCCTTTGATAAAAACTGAAATGCAATAGCTGACATTATTAAGTTGACATTATTAATAATATTAATATTATTAATATTCAAGAAGCTCATGCTTTCCAGGGAATGGGCATGGCACATCTCTACCTCTTGTCTAATAAAACCTCCTCCCAATACAGTATAGATTCATTTATTAGTGTGGCACACTGATTTTTACTGCATAGATCCTTTCCAACTCACAGTACACTGAGGCTTTTGGAATAAGATGGAATCTGAAACACAGAAGACAGCCTATGCTAGGGTTTTGGAGCTACAGAGCTAGTTCATAGGCACTGAGCTATTATGTTTGCTTTTCTAGAACTTCAGGCATACAGCAGTCTTACTTGCCTTGTTCCCACAGCACATGTCATAGATGAGAGCAATGAAGAGCCAGACTAGTCAGCTCAATGGTACCCCGTATCCTCAAAGTGTGGTGAAGAGTCTAGTTGATACAGGAGACAACAGAGCCACATGACTGTCCAGAATAATTAGTGAATTCCATCACAAAATATGTTAATAAACTAAAGTGTTCAAAAAATTGAAGTCAAGAACCTCACTCTAGTACTCTTTTCACTATTTTTATTTTATTTTATTTTATTTTATTTTTTGAGACTAGGTCTTACTATGTTCCCTGGGGTAGTCCTGACCCAGTGGACTCAAGCTATCCCCCAGCCTCAGTCTCCCAGGTAGCTGGGATTACAGATTCCCGGCTGCTTTTTTTTGAGATCAGGTCTCACTATGTTGCCCCGGGGTAGTATAGGACCTGAGAACTCAAATTCTCCCTGGCCTCTTGCCTCAGTGCTTGAATAGAGGCTTGCACAATCACTCCAGGCTTCAGTACTTTTAGAGTGATGTATTAAACCATGTGTACTGCAGTCTAACATATGTACACATACACTGTTGAAAAACTTGGAAGCATAATTCAAAATTCTGTCATATTAGAAATAATCAAAGGGCCTGCACAATTTAAGTTTAAGCTAGAAAAAAAGATTTTATGGAGAGTTTGAAAATAAAATGTGCCTTAAAATATGTTAACAGTTATGAGCCACGGCAAGGGTCAACAAACTATGTCTCTAGGGTCAAAAGTGACCTGCCATCTCTTTGTATAAACAAAGTTTTATTGAAATGCAGCCACATTATTCTTTCATGAATTGTCTACTGCTCCTTTTACACTGCAGCAACACACTTGAATAATTGTGACAGGGACCATATGGTCTGCAAGGCCTAATATATTTACCATCTGACCTTTTAAAGAAAAAATATTCACATTGGAGAGCTAGAATAATATGTAAACCTAGAACCAGTGAATGAAAATGATGTTAAGTAAATTTTTTTGCTAAATGAAGTTTTCTAACAATGAGGACCATCCTCACATGAAATGAGCTGTCACATATAAAAAGGGAATTTCACTAAATATATTTAAGACCCAACTAAAAATATACGTATTGTATTCATATGCTCACAGATCTTTATCGTTTTCAAATTCTTCTTTCAATAGTCAGTTGTTTTCCAAGTCTTTTAATGTTTCTTTTCAAAGGTCTCATTAATCCATGTGTTTCTTTCTATTCCCATGCTTGCTGTTATTGACCAGCCCCTATTCTATATCACCACGCAATTTCAATCCTAATTAGTTTCCTTGCCTCTGGTTACTCCCATTTAAATCTTTGCTACAAATTATGTTTTAGATTAATATTCCTAAGTGTATTTTGCCTTTGAAACCCCTCTACTTAAAAATTATCAATGGTTTGCCTTTGACTGGAGAGCTCTATCTAAATGTTTTTGCTATTCAAGTCGTTTCACCTTTTGACCTTGATCACATTTTCCAGCTTTACCATTCAAACTCTCCTTCACAAATACCAAGATCAAAAGAACTAAAGGAATTAATTGCACCCAGTATTTTAAACTTATTTCTGTCTTGATTTTTTCACTCCTTATACTAACTTGATTTCAGACTTTTCCAGAATCATCTCTGAATTTGTGTGGTTCTCTCTTGACCAAAATTTGGCTCTTCACATATGTAATATTTTTGTGATCTTTCACTTTTTATGTGCTCACCTCAGACAAAGTTTCTTAATCCTATAGATAGCATGGTGGTTCTTGGTACTATATCTAGAATAAAATGTTCTAATTTGGTACCTAAAGGAGGGTATTCTTTCTATACTATTTCATGTTCTCTGGTGTCTTCCCCATTGCTTACATAGTAAAGGTTTGCAGATGACGACAAAGTACCTTCTAAAAAACAAAACATTTAAAATTTAGTTTTGCAGGGTATTGCTGTATTGCTTCCTCTACATCCCTATAGAAAACTTTTACTGGGTAATACAATTGAAAATTAGAATTTTGCCCTTATTTTCTCAGCTGTAACATTTATTAGTTGCATAATCATGGACAATTAGTTTAGCCTCTTCGTACCTGTGTCTTACCTTATGTAAAACAAAATAATAATATGTAGCTCATAGTGATAAGGGGCACCACCCCCCTTGGGTGTCATTGTCTCCTGTTTAAGATAGATTTCAAGGAAGATATGCTAAAATGTAAGAATGACCTTAATTAGAATTTCCTTCCAGAGAGATACAGGGGAAGGAAGAAGTAAAACAGGTTTTTTCTTTGTAAGGTGATAATTCAGTAGCTGTTCCTGGAAGGCGGGGAAACAGAAAGAAGATATAAAAGTTTGAAACAAAGAAATGGGATTCGATTAGAACTCAGATTCAGATTCAAGTTTGGTTTCTGCCATTTTGTGGGATGAAAATGTGAACCATGAGCCTGGCCATGTGGCCAAGACCTGGGGCCAGCAGCCTTTGTCTGACCCAGGCTAGCAGCATGTGTGCTAAAAGCAGTTAAGGAGTTTGTAGATTTGAACTCCATATTGGAGTCTGTTTTACTGAGTTTGTTTTGTGTCTGGAAGAGGTCTTGCAAAAGTTAGGCCTGAAAGGAAAGTGAATTTTGCTGGTTCCAGTACTATGGAGCTTCTGTCTACTACCTGGAGGAGAACGACAAGGAGAAGACGGCATGTATTAGCTGGAGCACGCCAAAGGAGCAAGTCAGAGGAGCAGCCAAAGGAAGATGTCCTCGAGCATCTGGAGATGAACTCTGACTGGCTGATATTGGTGAGATGATCAGGACTGAGAGACTGAGGATTTTGGGGCAATCTGGGAAAGGATTTTGGACAATGTTGAGAAAGGTTTTGGACTATGTTAAAGTAATTGGAGTTTTACTTACATGTTTCTTTTGTAGTAATTAGGAAATCACTGCTAGAAATAAATTAGTGTGCACTCTGAGAATCTTGCTTCGACTTGGGATTTTGGTGAGAAGGCTGGGGATAATGGAAAGAACCCATGAGAGTTTAGAGAGTTTAGGGTAAATTGACGCAACTAGTCTAAAGTTTAAACTGTGTTTCTAAGTTTTTCTTTTTAGGTCTGAAAGAGGGGAAGAAAGCTGAGAGAAACTGGTATCTGATGTTTGCATACCAATAGTAGGTGAATAGTGAAAATGCTAATGAACTGCCTGTAGCCTGCTTCCTAGGGAGAAGCAGGCAGAGGTGTTCAAGTTCTAGTTCAAGTCAGAAAGTCTTATTTTCTCTTTTCACCTGATTTCAATAGGCTATTAAGATGCATAATTAATATTTGTGAAGTGCTTTTTATCAATTTTAATGTCAAAAACACATAAAATAGATTAAATGTAAAATTTAAAGATATATAAGCATAATATTTCATTTAACAAATATGGAGAAATGTTTATGTGAATTTATATGTTTGAATATAATTTGAAATATTAAGTATTTTAATGTAAATGAAAACTTGCTCACTTCTGACATTTTGCATTTTTATTTTGCTATTTCCTCCTAAGAGTGACTACTTATATGATTCATGTGGATTCCTCACTCTGGCTGCACATTAGTGTGTGCTTCTGCAATATTTTGATGATAAATTTTAGAACACAGTGATGAACATACTTCACCTAATTCAATAGATCTCTGAGTATGAGTTGCCCAGGGGTGTATTTTGTAAAAATATCTTAGGTGATTCTAATATGCAGTTAAGATTGAGAATGACTAATGTTTATCTTAATGTGTAAGCACATTATCATAAGATATAGTTGATGATAATATCCATCTATAATATATTTAAAAATATTTGGATTGACATTTAAACTTCATGTTGAGTTTGTACTAAAATATTTCAAAATTCCTTTTAGTTGTAATATTCAATGAAACTAGGATGCCCTTTATGAATTTATTAAAAGGGATAGCAAATAAACAGTTTCTTAATACTGAACTATTTCTGCTTGAATAGATAGGAATACATACTCTTACTTTCACATACTTATATATACATATCTGTCTGAAGACATAAGAATACTTTTTCTTCCACGTACCTATATATACGTACTTAGATACAGATATGTGCTAAGCAGAATGTGTAAGTAAAATCATATGTCAGGAGGTGCATAAAACCTCTCACAATTGTATAGATTTTAGATGAGAGTACCACTTTATAAATTATTTTCTGTTTTTTAATTCAAGTTGATTTTTAGTTGTTACTGTTAATAGTTACATTATCTTTCTTTGCTATTACAATATGATGATTAAAATAAGGCAATAAACTCGCTGTAAGTAATCATCTTTATATATAAGGAATCTATTGTTTTATTTTCAAGTCTGATATTACATTTTTCAAGTACATTTAGAAAGTTGACTTTAGGATTTATGCTTACATTAACTTTAGTAGAGAATGTGTTTGTGTTTGTATGTGTGTGTGTTTATATATTAAGCAGAAACTTTGTGACTTTGAAATGTATTTAATTATTGCATTTAAGTTTTCTTTTCATGATTCTTTGTTCAACACAGGGGTCAAGCAATCAACTTTAATAAGGCAACATTTAAATCAACTATTAACTTTTAAATTTCATTCAAAGTGGATAGAAATTTGAATTTTGATCATGAAAAATATCTCTTATATATTCTGTGATAATATGCTCTATTTGAGTGCTTATGCTGAAAGAGTACATTCACTCTTCAGTCAGATAAACTTCACTTTCTGCTTTAGTTGGTACAATATTATTTTTACTATTTTTCTTAATTCATGATTTAAAAATTCAACAAATTTTAGCCAGAAGCTTCCATTATTTTAATAGAAGACTGTCTGATCAGATCATGCCCATGGTTCCTAATTATTCATCATGACATTTAAAACCAATCCACCTGCTTGATAGGGATTGCATTATACTGTGATGCTCAGTTTTGCTAGAGACGACATTTTTCTCCCTTTGTTACATTCTGTTAACAACCTGTCCAGTACAGCATAATTTTTGCTTTGATACCAATTAAGCAAATTGCAGTACAGCTATAAACCAATTGCTGATGAATGATGTGAAACCATAGTTTATCATAATTCAGTGATATAAGACACAACAAAAAAGAACAAATGGACTGCAATGGTACGGATAATATTTGTTGAACTACTTACATGATTAATGTTCTTATAGTGTTTGCATTCTTATTGTTCTACATCATCTGTATGTTTTTGACTTTTTTCTTAACAAAATAACTTTGATGTTATAAAATGAAAAGTAGATTATCTCAAAGAAAAAAATGTGCTAAAAAAAAAAGCAGTGCTCATTTATTGCCTATCTAACATGCCAATCAATCTTAAATATATTAATTCTAACTTAATGTAGATTTAAAGACTATTTGAAGTAGTAGAATTTTCTTTCTTTGGAGTGGAAGAAACCCACTGAAATACAACTTGCAACACTTTGTTTTCTAATGAAGTCAATGAAATAGTCCGTTTAGTATCAATAACACTATTTCTAGTAAAGAACTAATAATACCTTCTTTATAGTGTTCTATTATTAAAGATCAAGAAGGAGTATTTTGAAACAATGGTAGAGTTTTATTGATAAAGTGATGACTGTTCATTTACTTTGTCACTTTTATTCCTGATCAGCCATATACTGAAAGCTGTAAATGCTGTATTTTGTTCTTATACCTGCTCTTGGGTGTCATTGTGGTGTAATATTCCTGTAAAGTTATCTTAAGATACAGTTTTTTTTCTGTGACAGTTACCTAGTTAGAATTTATGATCAGGAATTAATAATGGGTGGAGGATTAAAAACCTCCAATGCTCTTTATCTAGGCTGCTAAATTTACATTACTTTTTTTTTATTGTTTTACTTATAATTTCATGCAACCCTTCTAAACCATTGCAGGGTTTAGAATTGAATTCCATTGGATTCCATGTTGTCCAAAACTATGTTTCTGAATGGCATAGCGTTTTTGCAGATCTGAATTAGTGCTAAATTTATGTGCTAAAATATTAATTTTTCAATTGATCTCAAATAGAGCAAATGTCATCTCTATTTGCTAGTGTTTAAAGCTTTCAGTTCCTCTGTGTTTCAAGATTGAAAATGTTTCTGGATATTTTAGGATCCTTTCCTTTCTTTTTCTTTCTTGCAATTCTGCTGATTTTTGATACTATTAGTAAAGAAGTCTGTTTGGTGTAAGAATGTAAATATCTTTCCAAATGCTACTCTTAAAGAAAGTTAGATTTGCTCCCTGGGAAGTTAGCATTATCCACTTCAAGCCAAAGAAATGACAGTTATGGAAAAGGAATTCTAGAAACGACATGGATTTGGCTATATTTCATCCCCACAAATGCAATGCTTCATAAATATGGAGGGCTGACAATGTCGACAAACCCCTCTGTGTAAAAGGATGCTACAGAGCTCTGGCCTGCTGAGAGACAATAGCAGCATGAACAATCTGGCATTGAGCAACCAGAAATGGAGTGGTTCTTTATGAGCAAAGGCATTGACCATGATTCAAAAAGGCAGAGATGCAAACTGTGCCAGGTGCTGTGGAGAATTGCTATAACTCTAAACCCAAGGGTAATATTCCTTGGGTGCTACATCGAATGGGCCATTGGTACTTCAGTCAAGCCTCAAGCACACCTATGATCCTTTCCCTTATAAAGGACATTGTGATATATTAGTTATTGTCCTAATTACAGTGTCTTGGCATATACAATCTGTGACAACAGCACATCAAGATTAGAGCCCAGGATGCCAAACTCAGAATTTTTTAACTCCTACCAACCACACAAAGCTACAAACACTCAAGAAATTTTAAGGTGCTATACACATGCTTATCTTTCAACTTAGAATAAATACATTTCTTAACAATAATGTGACAAATTTTATTGACTAGGTACTAAAGTGCCTGCAATTGTGTGACTCCTGGATTTGGGGAGATAGTATTCTATTTCTTTTCAGCGTATGATCCTAAACTATGTAATGAAATAGAAATAAATGAAATAGATGAATTATAAGATATCTTTCCAGGGCAAAAAAAAAATCTGTATTTCTATTCTCTTTGGAGCTATTCACTGGATAACCATCCATTTATATACAGTGTGTGCAATTTTGAATTTTTCAGGTGTCAAGTTTGTTTGAAGTCTCTAAAATCTCCCTTTTAAGAGTGATTATAGCAATATTTTGTGGGACTGTGAGCAGTAGCACATAAATATTTGGTGGGCAATGGAGAGATTTTAGATACTTAATATGTCAGCCTATCTCTAACTATATCCTGTATAAGAGATGAAATTGTAGCTTGTCAGACTTGCAAGGTCAGATATTGAAAACATAAAAGGAAGAATTCTAAACAGTCTTATCCCAAAATGGATTTGTCTACAATATCTACACAAGAGAAATAAGTGAAAGGAAGCTTATTTTAGTAATTTAATTATTACACTAAATATGCTCATAATTAAATTATTCAATGTGGCTGGGCACGGTGGTGCATGCCTGTAAGCAGCAGCCTAGGAAGCCGCAGCCAGGATCAGGGATCGTGGTTCAAGTCCCACTCGGAGCAACGTAGCAAAACCTAGTTCCAAAAAAATGGTGGTCCGTGTCTGTCATCCCAGCTACCTGGGAAGCTGAGGCTGGGGATTGCTTGAGTCTGTGGTACCCCGGGCAATGTGACCCTGCAGTTCCTGGGCAAAAATAGCAAGACAGTCTCAAAAAAAAATTCAATTTTTAAGTTTCATGAAATAGCAAACAATTAGAGAGGTATATAACTAGGGTAAACTATACTGATAAACTAATAAAGACAAAAATGAAGATAAAATTATTTAGTAAAAAATTCCTGTGCATGTAAACTAAATAGTGCTTCAACAGGGTAGAGTTTTTCACAATACATATCCGTTTAACATGTTCATGTTATAGTTTAGTATTCATTAATTTAGCAAATAAATTTGTAAATATGATACCATACATACTATGAGTCCATCCCACACTTCTTTCTATAAATGAGGAAATTCCAAAGGAAATAATAGAGATAAAAGATAATCCTAGGATTTCTTTGCTTTTTAAATATATGTATTTTTTAAAATATATTTTGGCTCTTGCTCCTTGTAAGGTATATGGTATGCAAATATCTACTTCCAGTTACTAGATTCCCTTTTCGTTTTTATTAGTGTATTTTTTTTGCTGTACAAAACAATTTTGTCCCACTTGTATTTTTTGTATTTGTTTCCCTTTCAGTATTTACAATAACTAAGGCATGAAAACAACCTACATACCCATCAATAGATGGCTGGATATAGAAGCTGTGCTCAATGCATTCTCAATGGAATATTACTTATTTATTAAAAATAGTGCCTTTTGCTGCAATGTGGATAGATCTTGAAGAGCTTATGCTAAGTGAAATAAATCAGAAAGTCAAAAACAATTATTGGATGGATTCTTTCATATATGGATTATAAATAGCCATATCAAATGAACTAATGAATCACATAAAAAAATAACTCTTGGACTCTGAATAATTAGATGATTACTATACAGGAAAGGGAAAAAGGCTTGTGGGAGGAAAAAGTAGAACGGATCAGTTTGATGTTGTGAATATAACTAGGACTTTGGAGCTAGGTGAAGGGGATGTGATACTCCAAAGTGTATTGATAAAAAAAGTTAATATATGTATAAACTGAACACACTGTATATATGAGACATTATCCTAGGCCTGGAGTACAAGTACAAGTACCAGTGTACAAGATTGTCAGATGTCCTGCTCTCATGGAGTTTCAGCTCAGTCTAGTTAATGGAAAAAAGGAGATAAATGATTCAATTATTTTTTATATTAAAAAAACATTGATTAATATTATGCAGAGAGAGAGAACATAGAGTGGCATGCTAGATTATACAAGAGGGCTGCTGACAATGAAGAGATCTGGGGAGTTAACAAGAAGTAAACTTAATCTTCACAAGGAGGTGAAGACTAAGATGATTGCTCATGATATGAAGCTAATGAAAACAAAAAACTTAGCATAGAGATTATCTCATGGACTAAACAAGAGAATGACAACAGCCCAAGGTGGAAATAAGCTTTTCATATTTTACAAGTAGAGGAAAGGCCTAATTGGACTGGAGTTTAAGAGATGAGAAATAAGAGATATCAGTTGAAAAGGGTGACATTGACACAGATTAAATTGGGATTGAAAGATGGATGGAGAATTTAGATTGTGTTCTAATTACCATTAAGAGTCATGCAAAGGGCTTGCTACAAGAAGTGAGATGATCCAGCAAAGTGAAAGGAAGGTATCGTATATCTGTATATTTGGGGATGATGTTGAGTGTGGCTCATTTCAGGAAGACAGAGTGAAGGGAAGGCAACCAGCTAGGAGATGCTGATAATTCATGCTTAGGTCATTTAGAGGAAATGGAGAGTGGGATTTGATATGATTTGTAGATGAGGACCTGCCTTGAGTTCCTATTCCATTGGATCAGTGGAATGAGGTCAATAGGAATCAGAAAAAGCCAAGTTATATCTGGAACTATTACATTCCTATGCTAGCCACATAGAGCTTTTGTGTTGAACACTTTCTGTGATAGCTCATAGCTTTACTCTATCCACTTATTCTCTCTCTGCCTGTGTTCAGCCTCTTAATACTTCCTTTGGCATTTCAACTAGCAGTTATACATGGTGTCAAAGGGTTCTCCATTATGTTCCTACCTAGCTCTGCATATAGAATAAACCCATTCATTTTCTCTAAGGAAACATACTGTTTAGAAGGAAAAGTACTGATTCACTGACTGGATTAAAGTAGGATGGCCATTATCCTAGAAATTAGCATTCTAATCTAAATCTCCAGAATTTTTCTTCTTAGACATCTCTTGGGGAAGTAAAAGAACAAAAATCAAATCTAGGATAGAGTGTATAACAGAATAAACGGTCATTCATCTTTGCTTTTAATAATGGGTTACAAAATGCACTATGGATTTAATGGGTCCTGAATGAAAATGTAAATGGCTGTATTTATTTCATGAATGAATTGATCATTTCTATTAATTATGGGAGGCAAATAAAGAGCAACCATGTGCAGTATCTCTCGGGTGGAAAGAATGAGTTTCCAGGCAAGGTGTCTGAAGATTATTCTTCAGTTCATACAAATAGAAAGAGGCAACATTACTTTTCAAACATTGACATTAATGGAGTAATACTCATGATTCCTGCTCATGGGTAAAACTATGAATACACAGAGCAAGTACTGTTCTATTTTACTACATACAATTTAAGTCATTTTGTTAAAGGAGGCTCTCTGCCTCCAGATGTCACATGTACAAGCTAACTCATTTCAGAGGGACTTTGAGTGAAGCAGTGACTCAGACATCTAATTAGTGTGCTTATTTGTATTGAAAATAATCTTTGATAAGAATCCTACACAGATTTCATGCACCTAATTGTTTAAAACAGACTACATAACAAAGAAGCTAAGCTAAGGTAGTGAAAGAAAACTAATGATAGAAAAAAGTTTCTATTTTATTTCTTCCTTTATTCAAATGCTGTTACACAGATTAACTTTTAGAAATGCTTTTTTTTTTTAACTGGGTCTTGCTATTTTTGCCCGTGGAACCGCAGGCTCATGTTGCCCGGGGTATCACAGACTCAAGCAATTCCCAGCCTCAGCTTCCCAGGTAGCTGGGATTACAGGTGCACACCACCACACCCAGCTATTTTTTTGGAACTAGGTCTCGCTACGGGCCCCAGGTGGGACTCGAACCATGATCCCTAGCCCCGGCCGTTTCTTAGGCTGAAGCTTACAAACACGAGCCACCGTGCCCGGCCTAACTTTTAGAAATGCTTAATGAGTAAAACACAAGCCACTGTATTTGATCAAATTGTTTAGTTGGAATGGCTATCATTTATTTTGGTGTATTTCCATCTAGACTGGTTTTTTTTTTTAATAAAAGGGCCATATTTATTGGAGTTCTCTGTATAGCTTCATTTTCATATAGTTCTTAACTAAAATGTATACATTAAATGTACTTTTAATTTGCTCAACCCTTTTGTAAATCTTAATTCCTAAAGATGTAACGGAGGAACTGCCTGCTCTTGACTCACACTGGAGGAAGTTTGGCTACTGATCATACTCTGTGAGTCTTGGTCAGCTAGAAATTTGTCAAAATAGTTCACCATTTCATTGTGTCCATTCTTTTTGTTCTCTTCACAAATTTGAAATCAGTTTCCCATAGTGATATCTTTATTGATATCAGGGTTTAAATGTATTTGCTTGTTTTTCTCTACTTTTTAGACATAGATAAAATTTAAAACTCAGGGGTTTTTATTCCTTAGTTATATAGAAGTTAACTTAAATGTATACTAGATCATGGTACTAGATCACATTCAATATTTCTGTGTTTCATTGTTGTGAACCTGTATCCTAAATAATTTTATCTTTTGTTCGCTGAATGTGCAAAGTGAAAACTGTGCAAATAGCTGCAATTATTACATCACTACTGAGAAAACTGTCTCACTCTTCAGTACTATTTTATGGGTCTTTGTTTTGTTTTCTGTTTATGTATACATATTTATGTATATGTATACATATTTTTAAAACCCTGTGTTTTAGAAATGTATTAATTAAAAGGCACACTGTTTATTTAATAACAACTTTTCAGGAAAAAAAATTACTTCATGTGCACATCAATTGTCAAAGAACTCCCAAATAAATACTTTAAAATGTGACTAAAAGTAAATCCTTTAAAAATGTGACTAAATGTAGGAACATTTTGGAATTGAAGAAATGGAGTAACTGAAATCATTTTTATTCACCAATACCATTACTATCATCTCTAAAAACAAAGATCAAGAAATAAATGAAGAGCAAAGTTTAATTTTATTTAACTTCATACTCATTGATATTAATATTAAAATCTTTAAAATGCTGTGGTTAGCATCAAAGTATGAGACAAAGCTTTATGCTACCTAACTGCTTCTTCAGAAAGGTTATTTTAATTGCACACAATTCAGTTTTATTGGAAAAATGCTTCCTGTTATTTGGGAAAGTGAGGACGACCACAAACACAATGGAGCGATGGTGGCTATGGTTCCTAAAAATGTTCTGATACGAGTATCTTAGAGGAGCCCTAGAGTTCTTCCCTGGGCATTTATGTTAATAATTGCAGCAGTTTGTTAAGCATTTACTATGTGCCAGGTGTGCTGTGACCCCTGACATACAATCCAAGCTCCATCACCTTTCATTTGAGCAGCTCCAGCAGTTTTCTGCTTAGCATTCCATTTCTCAGCTGCCTTTAGATACTTTCTTCACCACATTGCAGTCACAAATGTAATACTTTTAAAGACAAAAATCAGACAAGGTTACTACTTAAAAACCTCCAGTAGTTCCATATAGTCCTGAAAAATAACTTTAATCTTATCACGATAACCTTCAGTGTGGTCTAGTCAATGGGACTCTCTCTGCCTGAATCCTTCCTCTTGCAGACTGCTCTAGTATTCAGATGCTGTTCTGTGTCAGCCAAGCCCCCACTCCCCAACCCTTCCCCTGCTCTTGTTTCCTCTCCCTCAGCTTTCTGAAGGAACATTTCTTTATTCTTCATGCCTCTTCTCATATATCACACCCAAAAGAAAAGCAAATGCAACCCTTCTCTATGAAACCAGGGATTTTGTCAGTCTTGTTCACCACCAAATGTTTCCTAACTGAAGTGTGACTAGTACATGTGAAGCATCCAGCTATCTGCACAGTGGGGAGAGTTTAGAATTCATGCTAGGTTTATAATCCAACAGAATAAAGACTTGCAAAGCTTATGTTTTGGGAAATTCACTTAACTGATCTATTCCTCAGTCTCCTCATCTGTGAAATTGAGTTTATAATATAAATGTCTTTCAATAAGTTTATTATAAGTTTTATAAAGTGAGATAATTCACATAAAATGTTTAAAATGGTACTTTGCATATATAGGTAATCAATAATGTTAACTGTTTATTAAAAACATTCTCAAATTCAACAGTTTTGTGACTGTGTTTCCTAGACTAGGAACATACTATCCATGGAATTTCTTAAAAGTGAAGATTCCCTGGTTTTCCCCTCATATCACTCACTGCAAATTCCTGTCCTTGGGAACTTTTTCTTCAAACAAGGAGCATTTGCTTATTGTGAATCACAAAATCGGAGAGGGGCAGCAGATGCTTCAAGCCACATTCTTGATTAGACATGAATGGAGTCCTGGTAGTACGGGGCTGATTCTGAGGGCAGGGTTGCAATGAGTTGCAACCCAGAATGTTCTAGAACAGGTTACACCAGAGCCTATGCAAATGGACTATGTTTTATAAGTCACAGATGTTATATTAGCATCTAAGTCTCCACCAGTGTCTGTGCATTTCAGCACTCTCCTGAGACCCAGGGCACATTTAGGTGGGACTTTTGTCATTTGATCTGTGTGGTCAAAAGGTTTCATTTGTTTCTGGAGCCCTTGCTCCTCTCTGTTGGGGGTGATGAGTCATTGCTCCTGGTGATTGGATGTGACCTCTTAACCAGCTGGAAGTTCATTAACATCAGGGCTATGCAAGCAAGGCCTTGGTACAAAGGGCCTGTAAAAGATCCCCCTCTATTTTGATCATTCTTGAGTAAGGTGATGGTCACTTTCTCTTCTGTAACCAATTCCTTCTGAGAAGGGGCAGCTCCAGAGGATTTCAAGGAATGTAACTGTACAGAAATAAGTATGGGTATCACCCCAGTTTATATTCTTGGCTAAGAGGCAAAGAGTCAACAAGGTATAGTAGAGCAAGCACTATGGGTGGTTCTGAATACAGTTTGCTCTTCACACATTTACCAGTTGAAAGAATTAAATAGATAAATTTATAAATGTATTTAACATGACACCTCAAAAGAAATGAAATTTCACAATAAAATATTGCTGTTTTGCTTGCCATAATATAGATTTACTCCCCTAATGTAGAAAATCTGCAGTTCAAGGACAAGGCTCTTATCTAATTTTTAACTTCTAAAGCCTGGGTTTTGGAAGGATGTCTACCACATGGTAGGTGAGGAAGTGATGAATGAGCCCCTAGTAAGGTGCTGTTGGGGCAAGAGCTATAAAAAAATAAAGTGTCCATTGTCTTTGCAATCGCTGTCCAAACTCTGTATTGAGATTGCAGGAAATGAGTGAGTTTAAAATGACAAGATTTCTCAGGCTTTTTTGAGAGCTAATTCTTTTCCCAAGTTTTCAGAGTAAGACTGGCCCAATTAAGGTTATTTGAAACAAGTCCAAATGATAGGGGGAAAGTGGTACTTGAAATTCAGACTCCCTCAGCGATCCCAAAGTAGAATGTTCTCATAGGGTGGGTCATTTGGGGGGTCAGTGGGAGTGCAAGAGCTCAAAAGTTTTTCCATAGACATTCATGGTAATAGCATTCCCAGACCAGCTCCAGAAAGTCAAACATTTCCTTCTTGATAGTAAGGAACACTGTACCAAGGAAATTTAGTCAACTGATTGGCCTATGATGACAGGCTCTAAATGTTCCTGTCATGTCAGGATTTGTGGTGGGTGCTGAAAGCTTCCCTACTTCAGTGAACCCCCTGTGTAACTGGAGCTGGCTACAGTGGTTTGCTAATTAAAACAGCTGTGACTTTGGAACCCAAGATGGAAGCTCCCAGGGAACAAGGGCTTTAGAGAGAAGGAGGATCCTCAATAAAGAAATAACGAGGAGACTTAGAGATGTGGTAGCAATAACCCACCGATGCATCAATTCTAGAAGAGCCAAACTCAAGCTCAAGTTTTTTTATTCAGCTGCCCCCGGTCTTTCTAAAACATACCATCATTATAGAACACAAGATTTGAGGGATAATATGTGCACTTCTTGTTGATACTTTCTTCAAATGCTGTGGTTTATTTGAAAGATTCCTGGGTAAAGAGAGAGACTTGGAAGCTGTGTTTGATGCCCAGTGCTGGGAACTTAATACTTTCATAGCCAGGACAGCCCACACAATCATTAGCCTGGGGCCACACAGGCCACGTTGGAAGCAGTGGCTGTGAGTCACAGAGAACACTCCGGGCTGTGTTTACAAAACTGCCTGACTTCCACCTGTGCGGATATTCATTCCTTTGGTTCAGATGGCTCATCACTCAGTTTCTCCTTTCCTTAAATAAATGTCATGAGTATGATCCAATCAGAGTAAAGACCGCACTGAACATTGTTGCTGCCATCGCACTCAACATACGACACCACATCATCTGTCAGGGTAACAATGCAGAACTGCTTCTGTAGTTATCTGTAGTAAGCAGTTTCTGCTTTTGAAATACTCCCGTATGCAATTTCTATTAGTGACTGCATTTTAAAACTCCAGCACTAAATTCCAGAGATGATTCCAGTACCTGGATTTAATGCCTTTCAGCAAAGCCTACTCCGAACAGTGAAAAATAGTGACATGTGGAATTAGGGTAATGGGTAGTGGGGGGATGGGTGTCTGCTTAGATTAGGGATTATGAGAAGATAGGTAATTTTTGCTCAAATGACTTAATGATTCCAATTTATGCTCCATTCTTGAGCTGAGAGATAACAAGTTTTTGCTCCAGATGAATGGTCTGGGAACTGATAGCTTCGTATTACCTGGAAACTTGTTACAAATGCAGAAACTCAGACCCCACCTAGGATTAACAGAATCAGAATATTCAGTTTAACAGATCCCCAGATATATACACACTCCGCCATTAGAGTTTGAGAGGTTCTGCTCTAGGTCAGCATTTCTTCCTTAAGTGTGCATGCAAATTACTGGGGAACTTTCCAAATTCTTATGCCTAGGCCCACTGTAGACGGATTAAATTAAAATCTCCAGATGGGGTCCAGGCATCTTTTATTTCATAAAGGAAACCAGATGATTTCAACATTTGGCCAAGGTTGAAAACCACTTTTCTGGATTATAAATAATTCCTCCAGTTTTTATATTATTTGTAAAAATTATTGTGATTCACATGAGGTATTTATGTATGACAAGAGAAATCCTATCCATCATTATAGATCCCTATGTATATAATTTATAGATAGTATATTGAAATAAAAATTAATAGTATTATGTACTTCAGCAAATGTCAGGTATAGATATTCCCAAAAACTATACTCTGTTGGTTGTACAGAAATACACTTCATAGCTAATAGCCAGTCATTTTTTTTTTGTTTTTTTTTACTATCATCAATGAGTTCTTTCTATCTGGACTTGTCAACTGTGGACATTTTTTAAAAAGTCACTCCTAGACACCCAGTTACAAAAGATTGAATAAAAATTTACTTACAATTATTGCAACTGACTGAGGGATCTAGTTGCTAAAATGTCAGATGCAATCCCATAAGTGGGTTGCTTTTAAAAATCTCCCCTGCAGCTTACCTTTCCTTCCCCCTCCCACAAATTGCATTAAAAGATGCTTTTAAAAGGTAGCTGGTCCTCTCAAGATGTTGGCTTCTTTGAAAATTCTTTTAATCAAGATCTGCCTCTAATGCTCTTCATTTACTTTCTTAAGTAAAAGTGTAACATGAAAGTCAATGGCAAGTCACTAGGGGTGAAAAATAACTCTTATGAGGCTTGGACGGTAACAGAGACCCAGGTCTCCTGTTTGAAGTGTGACCACCTGTGATCTCCTATTGATCTTGGGCAGCCAAGCTTCAAAGGGCTGAGGCTGCACTTCTCCCCCACCTGGCCACTGCATGTTATAGCACTTTCGAGTCAGCAGGGGCTACTTTCAAGTCAAAATTTGGATTAAAAAACTAAATTGTGAGTGTTGAATGGCTCATAAAGCAGCTTTTAAAACATAAATATGATTTGAGATCAACCCAGCAGTATCTTCCCCACCTCTTTTCTCTGCCCTCGTGTCACCTTAGTATTTCAAAGGTCGAGGCTGCTTTGAAATTAGTTTCTAAATCAGAATTTAATGAAGTCACTAACATGAAGGTGAATCGTGATATATCTAGAGCAATCAGGAAAACGAAAAGCCAAAATAGCTTCCCACCTACATCTGTTGACCTTCTAATGAAAAAGAAAAGTTGGTAAAATAGCTAAACTTTTTTTTTCCCTGACTACTGACAGCAATAGCAATAATGATTTATTTCTAGATTGAAAAGAGTTCCACATTTTGTGATTCTACATATTTACTAAAGTATATGTATTCAGACTGCTTCTAATGGCAGATTATACTCCTAAAGGATTCTCAGCTCCTTATGGGGTCTTCTTAGTATGTGAGAGAGTCAAAGGAGAAGAAAGCTTAATAAGTAAAGTTTGTAATGTTAAGGTTTAGTAGTTGAAAATACTTTGTTTTGTATTCTTTGAGATTAGTATGTACTTAAGAATAAAAGACTACTATCTTACATCTATAATGATAGCATTTTCCTTTAAATTGGACTATTATGTCAAACATATTTTAAATATGGTATCCACTAAGAAAATACCCACCTTTTCAGTTCATTTCCATTATAATCCTTAGGAAATGACTGTCCTCATGTGACTATGAGTTGAAAGGAATTATTTTCCTGAACAAAATGCCTTAAGTACAGAAGATGACTATAACACTAAAATCGACCCACACTCTCCCCACCTCCCCCATTTGGAAGAGCCCCGATCAGCTTTGGGTAAAACCAGAATGACCTTGAAGACTTGGTCCAAATAAGTTACTAGAAATATCCCAAAGCTGTAGTCATATCTGTAATTTTGTTGCAGGATTAATCATAATTTATTTTACATTTCCATTAGGAATATATGCACAATTACTTGAAATTGTATTTTATGCTATCACACCTGCCATTTGGAATAGGCAGGATTATAATCCTAGTTGAGAATATGGGTGAGAAAAGGAAAAGTCAAAGGATATATGTGGAATCTTACCCTGGCTGTTGGAGACAGAATATCATAGAACTAAATCACAAAGCTTAACAGAACTGTATTTTACAATCCGTGCAATTTATAATAATTTATGTAATCACCTATCTATAGATATCATTTCTTAAAGCACTCTTCAGTTTTGCATGTTTTATATACAAAATGTTAATAGTAGTCTGCACTTTGTGAAGGGGAAGAAACTGTCAATTTTATGCTGTGGAGGTAACATTTCATTTTTGCCAACACTAGCAACTATGAACAAAGCCCTCGCTTTTTTTTTTTTTTTTTACATGTTAGAGTTATATGGCAATCAACGGGGTTCTGCTTAGTCTTTGATAATAGAAATAATGTCAGCTATGCACTTGGTATGCACAAGTAGCATTTCCGCAGAAGTTTTGCACAACTGCTATGACTAACTTAATCATGATTTTGTTGATAAGGTAAATGACCTCCCATGTCCTTTTCAAATGAAAGATCTTGGCAGAACAGAACTGTAAGTGTGCCAGCCCTCTGTCAGTATTCTATTTTCTTTAATCTGCAACCTTCTACTTACTGACTTTTATTTATCTCACGTATCGTCTTATGACAAGAGTTACCGTTGTGAAGCCTACTGCTGTCTGAAACATAAAATGTATTTTTCCCCTGAGTCACTTTTGGACAACTACTTTCCCCTTAATCATTCAGATTTGGGGTCTTTTGTGAGGTAAATAGTACATTAATTATCAATATCTTCTGTATTAGGAAATGGGTTATCTGTTCTGAAATAATGACAGATATTCACTATTGTATTTGTCTATTAATATATTTATTAATTTATTTTCAAAGATCAACATTTTTTTCAAATCTTTAAAATACTATATTTGAGTACCAATATTATAGGTAACAAATCTCTTTTTAAAAAAATCTGGCCAATCTGCCCTCAATGCTTTAAAACTATTTATGGGTTCACTCTGGTTCAGACACTTTCCCCAACATGAGTAGGAGTCATTTTGGTGAGATCTGGCTAGGCTGATCTCCCCAATTCTGAGTTCACCTGTGTCTCTGGGCTGCCCACAAGGCTCCCTCCCACTGGTGGAGTGATGCTGGTTTGGAGGACCTGGGGATAGGGTGGCTTCCAGATGGGGAAGGGTGGCTTCCTGGGAACAACTTCAACTGAGGGAATACCATTAACACTAGGAAAATGAATCACACCCAGAAAAAAATATAGTAAAATACATGTTTTCTACTATATTTAAGCAGATGATGACTGATAACTAAAAAGTAGTCAAATTGCCTTTGGCAAATATAGCAAAAACCCCAAGAAAAGGGACTGAAAAGTTTAGGAGAAGATGGACATGACATCAATTCCAACGTGCGTTTGTATTCTTTAGATTGAAATTCTCCTTTGATATTTTTGATGACCATGAAACCCATGCACTGGAAAAAATGCTTTTAGTGTTGATTGAATTCAAAATATTTATGCATTACCTATAGAGACATTGTCATTACAGAATAATTTGTTTATTTTAATAAGCCACATAAGAAAATAAATCTGATTTCTTTGCAGTCATATCTGGAGTAATATTTCTTGATATTCCTGGGAAATGAGAATAATACCCAAAATATTTATTCAAAATTAGACATTAGTTTCTTTCTCTCAGTTGTCTTTTCTCACAGGAATGTGTAGCTGAAGGGTTAAACATAAGTTTAAACCTGAAGCAGTCATTTTTTAAAAGCATAAAAATAGCTCCCAAAATAACTGGTGCTTGATGTTACTACTTGTGGAACACTTTTCACCTGACTCACAGGAAAGTTAGAGCTCTAGTCTCACATTACATTATTGTTATTAATTATAAAGTGATATTGTTTTGTTATTGACATCTTATTACTGATGAATATTTTTTATCATATAAATAGAAAAGTAAGAAAAATAAATGATTTTCTTCTTTTTGCTGGTCAGACCAGTAATCCTGTTGGAAAAAAGACATGGATATTATTTGCCTTTTTGTTTCATTCTACCTAGAAACACGACCCAAGGAGAAGGACTACTTTAGAAATAAAGGGGAAGGAATTGGTTCTTTGAATGTAAGAATGACAGACAGGATTTATATTCCAGGGAGAAGCACATATTACTGTTTGGGTCCTATTAAACTGGGGTAATAATTAGAAATACCTTGGATATATTTGCAATATGGAAAATCCCACCACATTTCCACTTCAGTATATCATTATTTTAATGACTAAACATAGAAGCCATATCTCATGGTTAAGTAACTGAACTCCTTTCTGGCTTTGATTTCATGATCAAAAATCTGAATCAGTTGTACATAGGATGGGAAGTGAAGTCCAAGATGATTACCTTATGTAAACATAAGATTATTGTGCATATGAGGTAGATGGAAATTTTGCAACATTTTCTGAGGTTGGAGAATGCTAATTATTCAATGTGTGAAATAAAACCAGCATGCACTTTGCTCAGCTATCCTACACGTGATTTTTCAGTCTCAGAAACTGAAATCACATATTCAAACAAAGCACAAATATGCATCTAAAAGTAGATTTTAAACAGCGTTAATTTTCTTTCAAATATTTGCTATTTGGTTACTTATTTGACAAGACAAAAAAAATGGGAGGAAGATGCAGGTTAAATAGACTGTATTTAATAGGATTATAACTGTCTTATGCTTTTCCTTCCTAGCTCTACAATATGTTGGATGCTTTCTTTGAACTACAAAAATAAACTATAATGAAAAAATATGACTTTTGTATTTTTTCTGTTCATATATTTTGAGTGTCACCAAAACAACAAATATATATATGTATATATATGTATATATATGTATATATATATATATAGATATATGTATATATCTATACATATATATACGTATATATATATATATATATATATATATATATAATGAATACCAATTACCTGGCAAAGGCATTATACTGGAAATGCAACTCATAGGAAGACATAGTTTTATGGGAGCAAACAGCAAGCATATCTAACATACTGTAGAATAAGATAGATAGTTCATAAAAAGTCCTTGCAAAGAAAATGATGGTTAGCATGAGCATTGGAATGTGAATATGCCTCAGCCATTCCATATTGAGTAAACAAAGAGACTTACTGAGAAATTGTCAAAAGAGGTTGTGACTAGGAGAGTGGACAAATATTAGGGCATATGTTGAGTTACGTACATGGGGATATGCCTACTTCATTGTTGTTCTCTTAATACAGAGCCAGGTATATCTGGGTTCCATAAAAGAGTATTTAAAAAAGATGGATGAATGCAAGCTAGAGGCAAGGAAACAGTTCATTCTCTCCCAAAATTAAATACTAAATACCGATGACAAGTCAGGGATATTTGGGAAATTATAAAAACAACAAGAACTAAAACAGAATGAGAACATGGAGGAAAGATGGTAATGGTGAGAAACAACTAGAAAAAGATTAAAGAACAATTAATAGAGGAGAAAAATATATTTTTCCTTTATCAAATAAACATATCCTGTTGCTTTTACTCTTCTAGTATCCTCGTCCTTTGCAATTTCTTGTGATTTGTCCTGGGCTCTTCATATTGCACTATTCACCGCTGCTATTCTCATCCATAGGTAGCTTTGTAATAGATCCCTTGGGTACATGCCAGAATTTTAGTACTATAGTTTATCCTCTTTCTTTCAATTTTTCATCTGCAGGATACAAATGATTGTTACTATTGATAATTTTTCATAGTAATCTGGAAGATGAAAGGTACCTGATGATGCAAGGATTTATAGATTTTTTATAGATTGTTTCTCTGAAACAATCAGAGAAATTACATTAAATTTCATTAACACTGTATATGTCTGTTTTTTGGGGGGGGGCTATTGTAGCTAAGCAAAGAGATAAGATGGAGTGAGCTTGAGAGGAGACATTAAGCAATAGTGAAATAACATAAAGGCTCCACTTGTCTGTATTTATTTGAGGTTTTTCATAATGCTGTGACCTCAGAAGTGCCTTTCTTATCAAATTCTCTCTCCTCTTCATCAGTTTCAGAGTCCATGCACTTTGTCATCCACATCATCATCCATTATCCATTTTTCTGCCAGACCAAGAAAACACTGAAGGATGAAAACACTTTCGACTGACATTGGGAGAGCTAAATAACACTCTGAACAAGCAGCTGTTCGGGGACTTTATTTCTTCCCGTTGTGTAAATGACTGCTGCCATGCTGTTTGGGAGATTGATAGAAAGATGAAGGGACAGAGTAGCCTACATTTCACCAACCGATTTTGAAGGTGGCAAGACCTTCATGACCCTTGAAAGGACATTTCTATTCTTTTCTTTCCATTTCTATATCGAACTGTTTAAATATTAGAAAAGAGACATGTTGGAAGTATTTAGTGGGATACAAAAGAAACAACCTTATAGTTAGAACATTTTGTTTATCATTGACACCCTGGAATAGTTTGCTTTTCTTCTTTTTGTAGAAAATAAAATGATTTTTTTAATGAAATAAAAATCTAGCCTATCCATGGATTTGGCCTAATTGAATGAGAACATATAATAATCATTTCTCTTAGAAATTTTTCAGTAAAAAGCAGCATATTAAATAAAACAAGGTATTCAAATTTAGCATGTTTTTTAGCCTTGTTTACCAAATATTGAGTAATATAGAAAAAATGTTATAAGAAACAGCATCATGCTTGAGTTTATGTCATTTGTCATGAAATATTTTATGGAAATTATTAATTTCAAGATGAAAAGTGAAAGGCTCTGAAATTTAGACCTTCCTGGGTATTTGATGGGTTGCTTATAACTTTTTAGAAGATAGTTTCAGTTGCAAAACATAGCTGGGACTGACAGAGAAAGGGATGGCAAATACACTTTACTCCAATTTATAATCATATTAAGACAGTTCTTTCTTACAGAGAATCAGGGGAATGTGACTGTTGAATATTTCTTTCAGTTCAATAATAGAATCTCTCCAGGAAATAACAAAAAAGACAAATCAATACACCAAAATGGTGCAAATAACTTTCCTTTGAATAGTAGGCAATACACAAAATGTCTGAATTCTGACAGACTCAAGTTATTAAAGGAATTTTATGTCAAGCAGTTTATATTGTGTATCATTTGGATAGCACTACAAAATTCAAAGGTGTAGTCAGTAAAGGAATATCAAATGTAATACAATTCAACTTTCAACCTACTGCTTCTGATGTTTATATTAACCCAAGCTTTCTGAGAGTACATTGTTTGTTTTTATAAGCTAGACAAAGGAAAGACAAATATTGGAGTAAACTTAAGTTATATAAACACATCTTTAATGTTCTAATAGCTGATGGGAGAGCTGTTTTCTAAAATTATTTTTATGGAAACAACTAATATTCAGCACACTTTTTTTTGTAGTGTGCTTCTCACTAAAAAGAATACAATAATAAAACAATTTAATTTTGTTATTGAACCAAATGCCCTTGGAAAAAATTAGTAAACACATTTGAATAAATTCACTAAACTTCTATAAAATATTGGACATGGTTTTGGAAACTATTGATATATAATTAAGCAATTCATTTGATTAAAAACTTTTACTCATTTATCTTTTAATAAGACTAAAAACAAGATTCAATACAAATATTGACATCCCTTTTCCCTGCTGTGCTAAGTCTGAAGAATACATATTGAGAATGAACAGCAAAGAGCTAGGAGAGTGGGCTTGGGATTTACTATAATAACAGCTGGCTTTTAACCTGTCTCCATTTTTGTGTTACTGATATACCATTGCAGACTGTTTTTATTTTTTAATAGTAAAAGCAACAAAACAACTCACATAGTAATGCTCTACAGCTTACAAAATGTACCAGTACTTTTAAATTATTTTGTTGAACTTGAATATCTGGAACACTGTTAGAGGTTATGTTTTTGGCAACTAATTGAACTCTCTCTATCCCCTTTTCTTTCCTATTTTATTCCTGTGTTCTGCTTTCTTTTTTCTCTTCCTCTTTCCCCCTACATTCTTTTCTTCTGTCTCATCCTTTTTCTTCTGTCTCTGTCTCATTTTTCCTTAATTCATAACTCAAATGTGGCAATCAGGAAGTGACTGGAGTAATGAACCTCAGTACTTTTATGACTCTGAACTTGCCAAGTTGATCTAAATTTGTGTAGATTTTAGGTATATCAAATATTTGCATTAGGTTTATTTTAGTCACATAAAAAGTTTTTTTTTTATTTCAAACTACCAGTGAGAGTGATTTCTTTCAACTTTCCATTCATATATAATATATAACTGTTTATATATATACACGTTCATATATATATTTCTATCTTCTATTCCTATATAATCATAGTGTATATATGTATGTGAGTGTATGTATGCATGTGTGTATTTATATATATGAATCATTACCCTAACAAAAACTAGCTGTGCAATATTCACATGCAACTCTTTGTTTTGCCTTTATTCTTCCACTGCTCAGTATCCCTTACCTCTCAAATATAGAATTGTGTTATCGTTACTTTTTAGAAATGTGTTTTACTTCCGTTATATCGCTAGCATTATAGAATCATTCTCAATATTTATTTTCAAATGACAACAACAGTTGAAAATAATAAAATTATCTGCACTAAAACCTACTCTAGTTGCAAAGCCAGAACATAATTTTGCCCCATTCCTTTCTGGCTCTCAAATCATGTGCTAATCAGCTCGAGTTCATTTTCCTCCATCCTCTTGCTGCTACATCATTTTACATTTTCACCTGAAGTATTCCATTGTATTGTCTTTATACTTCCTCACTTTTCCTTTTTGGTATTTAATTGAGATAATATATTATTTGTTCATATATGAAGACTTTTAGTTCCAAAAGTGTCTTCAGGTTTCCTTATGAAAGAAATATGAACAATGTATATACTCATCACTTGTTATATTTGTGTCTATATAATTCAAAGCACCATCAAATGATATTAATAAAGAGAGTATGGTGAGTTAAAAATTAACTGGGGAAACCAATTTATTCCTGAAGTTCTTTTCTTTAACTTGTGATATATTAGAAGACAACTCTCCATGGGTTTCTTTTGTTTCTGTATATCTTGTAAACAGAGACTCTGCCCTTTGTTCCAGATTTTCTTCTAAAGAATATTTGTGTAGAGAATATTCTTTCATGATGGAGTTCATTTCTCCAAATGAAGCAATTAACAGGTTTTCTTATAGCCCAGAGATGGAGATGTGTGGTTTCATGTGGAGGAAGGGGTGAACCTAATCACTGTCCAGTTTAAAGTATCCAGGTTCTTTAAGCTAGAGGTTCATCTCTTACCACTCAGGGACCAGATGGCCAAAATAATGTAGTTTTATAAGAACTGGAACTCAAAAATGCAGCATAAATGCTAATATTTTGGATACTGTTGTCATAAATTAAGGTTTTATTTTATTTTATTTTATTTTATTGATCTCAGGAGTTTTGATCACCTGCCAGCATGAAGCTTGACAGGTTAATGCTAATCTTCCAGAGTTTTGTTTTTCATGACAGAGGAGAGATGCTTAGAGAGACATGGTTTTCTGCAATAGTAAGGATAAGGATCTTGTGATTTAATGAATGGGGTTTGAGAAAAATCCATGGAGATCTAGAGATTTGACAAAACTGTATGTGTAGTCAAGAAATGTCTTCTACCTGACCAGTTGATGATAAGAAATTGGGAAGAAATTGTAAGATGAACATCAAAAATCAAGTTCAAATACAAATGCCCAAATTCCACTAGGGTTTTGCTAACCAAGGAACAAGGGGGTGGTATAGGATTCCCTTACTAATTTGACAGCCATCTTCAGGTTCACTCCCTTGCAACAATTACTATCAAGATTTGTTTGAGGATGGGGGAAAGTCAAATGATTTTGACCTTTATGCCTTTGTACTTCCGTTGCTTTATTACTCTAACCTTAGATTTGTTTGGTCTCTCAAGGGTTTCACAGTGGTCACTGGCTTCTGTAAATGATCTGAAAGAATTCCATGAGAGAGAGAAAATCGTATGGAATACAGCAAACCATTATTATTTATTATTTGTTCTCTTATTTTGTTCTTTGATTGGGTTTGATAATAATGATGAAGGTAATTTATAAGTAAATAACTGATCCAAAAATATAGATAAATTAAGCTCATCAAATTTGCTATTCTAGAACACTTTCTCTTGTGGAAATTGCACAAGTATGTAGAGGGAAAGAGAGTACTGAAATGGTGAAAGGTATTATGTTTATAATGACAGCAGAGACCCAAGATTAAACTGGATCCTTAGCAATAGAATATTGCTAAATAAATGAGCCTAAATTGGTAAAACTAACCTCATGAGCATAGTCAGAAAGCAATGTGACTATTGGATTAGGAGTCCCCAAATTTGATGCTTTTGGTAATAATGATCTTGCTGCCCTATAAAAGGCTTTGTAAGAGAGGGAAATATTAGATGTTTGTTTGACTGAGTCACATATCATTATAATGCTCTTATAACTAGAAGGACTTACAGACGTAGTTGCTCTTATTCTCATGCCCTCATTCTTTATTTATTCTTATACTTCAAACTTACCTGCTTTATGACAAAGAAAATTAGGTATATGGACAAGGTCTTCCTGTCCTCAATGATGCTTGAAAACATTAGTCCTGTAGGCTGGGAAGGAAAATATCAAGTTTTAATGGTTCTGTTGAACAGAAGCGCTGTAGTCACCATAAAACATGTCCCAGATTAAGGAAAGAAAGCCTAGGTATCATTGTGTACATTTCACAGTGGGGAAGGAAAGAAAGATGATATTATCTATAGATGGGGTGCTGTGCCATTCTTCTTATAAATACTTTTGAATGAATATTAAGAATTGATATGTTATATTCTTATACTTCCCTGTCACATAAATATCAGAATACTCAGGATGGAGAAAAATGATATGCATTTCATTGAGAATCCCCCAAAGTCACCTAAAATACATGTGTGCATACATACATACATACACACACACACACACACCACACTCACATTCTCCACATACCAATAGAGCTCTCTCCTTGGTGGGCTGAAGCAGATTGAATATGTGCATCATTTATCTTTTCTTTCAACTATGAACTGTGGTGTTAAAATTCTCATTTATCATTTGATATTACTGAATTCATTATTTGTGGATTAAAAAGCCTAATTTATTGACAGCAAGTATCCAAAGTAGACTTAAAAATCAAGGCTTAAACATTTAAAAGGAATCTACATTTTTAATTTTGTCATTCTATAAGTGATGGAAAATGAATATTTGAGGCATATTTAGAAAAATGAAGTTTTGGACTATTTAGGTTTATTATGGGAGAATATGTGGTTGTTGGCATAAAGTTAAGGGTTACTAAATCAAGGATTAATTATTGTTCATCAAAAAATATGCATTTTAAAATTTTGTCATGTCCAGCTATTTAATAAAAGGAAAACTCCCCACAAAACTTGAGTGCTCCAATATTAAATAATACAAGTCAAATTTCCACATAGATAGCTGGTAGCACTGATATGTGTATGGATATTTTCAGGCCATAGTCTAAGAACAAGAGTTATTTCCTGCATAAGACTTATGAAAAGATTGAAGTATGGGTCATTCTACCCTATACAGTCTATCTAAACAAAATTGCCTCAAACAGTTCTATAATCCCAAGTCCATGTCTGATGGAAGTGTTTGTCTTCATCCAAGGGGTAAAATCTCTGATTGTCCACATGTTTCTGTGAATGTGTTCATGAATGGTTTCACTTTACTCTTCCGCCTTATTTCCTATATCCATGCATTGTCCTTATCTTACACAAAATCAGTCAAGACATTGAATTTCATTGAAGTTTTTACAAAAAAGTGATTATACCAGATAGTTCATGAATTTCACTTGAACATCCACCACAAATATTTGGAGTGAAGGATCATCACATGTGCGTCTTCTTATGTCTCCTGAGCAATATTATGCCAACTCTTTCACCTTCACTATTTTTCATCCACATTCCCTTGAGAAAATTCATGTTTCCTGTTATTTTTCCAGTGACTACTACTCACCTGCAAATTAAACATGAAATCTTCCCATGTATGACAATATGGGTAGAATTGGAGGGGATGATGCTATATGAAATAAGTAAGAAGGAGTAAGATAATACCTTGTGGTCTCATTCACAGAGGAAATACAGAGGGAAAAAAAAGAGAAAGATAAAACCTAATTAAAAGAAACTCTAAAAATCTGATTGTGCAATTGTGGCTACTAGTAGTGGTAGTGCAGGATGGAGAGAATTGTAGAGTGGCACAATGGATTATAGTGAGGGCCTAGAGGTACCGCTGGGGTGGGTATAGCATGGTAAAATGATCTGAAGATGTGTAAATCTATACCTCTGAAGGTTATAAAGTGCTGTAAAACAGTGTTACCTAGCCTCCCGGTCCCCCCCAAAAGTAAAAACATGATTAAAGTAGATCCTGGGAGGCACATTCGACCAAACCACTGGACCACTGACTGCTCAAAGCTGACTACAGAGAACATTGCAATTTAAGGGAAGAGATGCTATTCTGGATGAGCATGCCATTGAAAATAAATCGTCATGCAAAGGTTAAAGCAAAGAGAGTCACTGATTTATTTTCCTTTTTCTGAGACTAGACTAAAGATATTGTCTGCGGGAAACATTATCAATACAAATGAAAAATAACTTATGTATAAGAAAAAGGAAAAAGTCACTTGAAGAGTATGTCAAAGTCTTAAACATAATTTCTGCAAAAGAACTACATTTAAAGGTCTTTCAATATTCAATATTTCAATATTCTGATAACCAATTGGAGCAACTTTGTGCCAATTTCATCTTTTTCTTTGTCTCTGTCTCTCTGTCTCTGTTTCTCTTTGTCTCTGTTTCCATCTTTATCTCTGTCTCCCTCTCTTTTTCTGTCTCTCCCTCCATCCCCTCTAGAAGAGTTATATAACTTTGGAAATATTTCTTGATCTTTTTGGTTAATATTTAACTTGTTCATTAAGAAAACCAAGTCCTTTATTTGCTGAGTGCAATATCTCACTTATATGACAACCTAAAATCATGAGAAACAGTTCAAACTAGATACAATTTTGACAAAAATAATGAAAAAAGACATTAAGGGATTTGAAAATAGTACAATCATGGTTTTAGAGCATATGTATAATACATATACACACATCACTATTTACAAATTTTGTTTCAGTAATATTCTATAAAATATTAGTTCACTAATCAGAAAGTATGTCTTGAATGCCCAGTATGGGTTTGACACCTTACTAGGTAATAGAAATGAGGTCAAAGAATTGTTTGACATGGTTCCATCTTTTGAAAATAATTTTGACAATAAAATGTGCCATATAATCTCTAAAAATTAAAAGGTTGCTCGACATTATAATACCTTAATGCATAGCAATTTCTAGGATTGCTGTTAGAAACTGTGCTATAGGAATTCAATTAATGCTGGAACATTCAGGCAAACAATTGTGGTTTAAGTGGATGGAGAAATGGGCTTTAAAAATGAATAAACTTTGGAGAGAAGTAGAAGGGGCATCATTCAGAGAAAGGGTAGATTAGAAGTAATTTACCTTATTTTTCACTTAAAAATAATGTAATGGCATTTGACATTACAGACACAGTTGTCTTCTGAAATATTCCTTCAGTTGCATATTATTAGAAAAATAAAAAAAATGAATGAATTGCTGAAACTTTTTTATTTAAAATTCAATATTCAATAGTTTACTATAATAGGTTATTTTATCAGAGTATCAATTATGTATATTTACTAATGTATTGAGATTTGTTTTAATCAAGCAATGTCAAACATGAAGAAGTCACCTGTCAAATAATTTTGTGAATATTTTATCATTTAAAATTTTTAATCACCATGGCATGCATTTTTCAATCTTTATTCCTAATTCCAAATATATGTTGTTAAAAATATCCTTACAATAAAAAATAAAATTAATAAAAATGTAGCCAATGTAGCACTTCAACAATCCAAACATCCTGATATTAACAGATATCTCAAAGGACTATTTACAGTGCAACTAAACTTAAAGCTCTTATTTTCTGGCACCCTTCATTTAGCTTGCAGTGCTAATGCATGGCTAGATCAAAAGCACTGAACAGCTACTACAGAAAACAAAGATGGGGGTAATATTTTCACACATTCAAGATGGGAAAAGGAGAGATCCTAATTTTTACCTGCAAGTTTTTTTTTGCTATGTTGACAGTCAAGCTGACTGAAGGTGACTTATTCCCTGCTATCCTTGAAAGTAACTATTTTTGACTGGAAGAGTTGAGAATGTGACTGTAAAGTTGGACTCTTTACAGGGAAAATTCCCACTAATAGAAAAGCTTTGAGAAGAAATAAAAAAAAAGTTTTGCAGCTCTTCACATTTCTCTAAAATTAGAGTTAAAATAATTGTAGTGTATTTACCTTTGATTGAGAGCAGGATACTTTCTTTAAAAAAAAATGAAGACATCCGTTCTTTATTTTTAAAGACAGTTTATATTTAAAATAATATTGAAAAGTATAGCAAGTTCTCATATACCCTACTTCCTCTTTACCAAATATTAGCATTTTACTTTAGCATGACAGATTTGTTATGCCTGATAAGTCAATATTGAATTTGCTGGTAACTGAAGTCCATAATGATTCAGATTCCATTAGTTTTCACCTAGGATTTTTTTTATGTTCCAGGATGCTACCCAGAATACTATAGTAGATTTAGTTCTCACAGTTACAGTAAATGCAGGCATTTTGGCTATAAAGTTTCCCCTTTCTTTGGTATATAACATTAAATTTATTTTATTAATGGTTAGTATGTTTGTGTTTCTGTTTTCTACAGTTGATCTTGGCTTCATTTTTGTTTTCCCTTTTTTCCGTATTTTTTAAATTTTAAATTGCACATTTTACATGCGTCTACCTCCATTACAAATATCAATTATACTTTTTAATAGTTTGTTGCTCATTGTTCTGTGTTTGAAGCGTATATTTACAATTATTTTAAGCCCATGTTTAAATAAGACTGTATCATTCCTGGATAATGCAAATACTTTATAACAGTCATGCCAACTCAAGCCTCTCAATCTTTTATAAAATTGTTGCCATTCATTTCACTTAAGCACAAGCTATTATCACCCAATCCATGCTTTCTACTCTCTTTTAAACAAATGCTTATTAGTAGGACAAGTAAGAACCAGAACAACTTAAAAACTATATATTGCTGTCTTTATTCCTTCTCTAAGGCTCTTTCCTTTGATGTTAATCTGAGTTTCTGATCTTTTTGTCATTTTTTTTTCCTGAAGAAATTTCTCTTCGCACAGCTTGCCTACTGATACAGGAATGGGACTTTTTCTTGGTTCCATCTTGAGAATTTTGTGGGATTCGTAAAGGTAAAACCACACACATCTGGTTGCTCCTAGATCACTGTGGCTTGTAATAGTTCTCACTCTCACATTCAGTCTCAAGCGATTTGTCACAGTTTCCATTAAAGTATTGCTACCACTTTATGGTTTCCTCTTCAAGTAAGTTGATCTCATCTGTTTGCCTGTTTCCCCAGCTTTCAGGGTGGTTGACTGTCTTGCAGCCTGAGTTCTTTGTCATGACAAAGAAGAGTTGTTTTGTTTTTAGTTTGCCCAGATTTTCACTTGATAGAAGAGTGCTGGTTAGGACTTTTAAGCTTTCTGCATGCCAGAGTTAGAACTAGAAGTTCCTTGCGTTACTATTTATTGATTTTTCATTTCTACATTCTGTGGAATGCTATGATATTTCATATATGTATGTACAAAGCCAGATATTTATCAATCTAATCAACTAAAACTTCAGAGATTTCTTAGAAAATAAGAATTTTATTGGAATTTACATTTAATTAGAAACACATAGAATTTGATTTATTCAAGAAGTTGTGAATGATAGTGATGTAAATAAACTTGCTGGAATTTATAGCTATATTGCTAAATAGGCCCTATAATATCTGTTGTTTAGCATAACATTACCAGAATGAGCAGTTCCTGCCCCCTTCAAGAAGTTATTAGGTTTTCCTTTCAGTGATCTAAGAGGACTTTGTTTATACCTTTATTATTGGACTCAAATCAATCTACTGTAATTATCTGTTTGTGTATATCTCCCCTATGAGAATAAATTCTTTGAAGTTATGGGTTGTATGTCCTATTTATGTTTGTATTTCCAGCACTTAGCATATTTCCTGGCCTATCATAAGTACTCAAGAAATGTCTCTTAATTGATTGAATGAATAAATTAATGAATGAAAAAATGTTTTCCATATCATCATACTGTGAGAGTGATTCTTTGCCAAAATTTTATGCAAAATTCTAATAAGTTTTATTCTTTTGTTTTGTCTAATTGGAAAGTTGGGTGCTAAAATGCATGTATCTTACTACTGGTTTTTACTCACATTACTAGGGCTATCTCCAAATCCAAATATCCAAAGTGGTTTATTATTTCTGTAAGCTATAATGCATATACTTTTAGGAAAAGTCATCTTGTGGTCTCAGATTTCTAATTAATTTTATGAATGCTAATATCACTTGTTGGTGTCAATACAATTGTAACTTCTCTATCAATAACTCTTTTTTCATTCTTTAAAATTACAACAGTAGTATTTAAACCTCTCCATGTCTTCAGAATGGCAAAGTAGCAGAAATATTAAGAAGAAAATTCTTTGCTTCTCAGCCAATAAATGTACTATGAAGGGCATATGATGTTAAGCAGAGAACTGGGATGAACCCCACTGTCCACAAGAGGAGCTTCCTCATTATCTCTTGCAGTTGGAGTCAAATACTTGATGTTCACATTCTAAAAGAAGAAAGTTATCTTTCAATGGTAAATTGCATTAAAAGTTCTTAAGGTTGATAGATGATAGCTTTAATGCCAGTTTTTAAATACAAAATAATTGCCAGAGAGACAGGATTTCAAATAATCTTTGCATATAGTTGAATTAATGTTATACATCATAGATGCATTAACATTTCCATATATGTGTTCATGCAATTGGGAATCTCACCTTATCCAGAAAAATGCTTGGTGAAGACAACGTCCTGCCCAAGGGAAAAGTATATGTTTCTTAGAACTACCTTAACGAATTGTCACACATTTGCTGACTTCAAGTAATTAATTCTGTCAGAGTTGTGGGAACTAAGTATTTGAAATCAAGATGCAGGCAGGGCCACACACTCTTGAATTATTTAAGGGGAGAGTCTTCTTTGAATCTTTCTGATGTTTGACTACCAGGGATGTTCCTTGACTTGAAAACCTATATCA